>OY735238.1:27828021-27922584 GCA_963457665.1 Thysanoteuthis rhombus | reverse complement strand
AGTGCTTTTTGGAATCTCTATGGTCATTTTGGGACCAATGATGCCTAAATCTTGTGCTGGTATTTTTAAAGATAATTTTAGATAAAAGATCTTTTTTAAAAAATGATTTTAGAGAAAAGATCTAATCTTTAAGATAATTTTAGATAATTTTCTGAGATGATTATTTCTGATACACACGCAGGCTATGGTAATTCACCTATGCGAGTTACAGATATTCCATTTATTTTCAATATGACAATGGGAAAATTTGCTCATTTCTGATAATAAAAACATGAATAAGAAGAACAGTTGCATCTGAATATTACAATTATGGCCACATGTCAAGTTAAAAGGGAGTAATAGCCATTCTCTAGACTTTTTACACATAAGCAATCAGAAAATAACACTCACTACCCAGGAACAAAAATTGCATTGAAAAATGAAATTTATTATCAAAGAATATTTCAAGGAGGATAACTCATAATTTAAAAAAAAATTTCATTTTATTTCAACTCATAAAAGAGGATGAAAGCAATTGAATTAAAACAAATACGTCAAGAAATCACATATATTAGACCAGTGTATGTTACACTTATAGTATCAGTGGTAGCCAGTAGCCCCTTTCCCTTCATACCCTCTTATTAAAGTACCTTTCTTCTCCTCCTCTCCTTTTTTACCGTCTCATTAAACTACTTAACTTTATTTTCTCTGTCCCTTCCTATCATGTCCATCTCACTTATAGTATCAGTAGCAACCATCAGCCTAGCTTGGTGTTGTACACTTACAATAAATTGCTGTTGTGATAGGAAGAAGAATATCAATTAGTTCTTTAAATTATCTATTGAACAATCATAGCCACCAAAGGTTGTGAAGGTTCTATCCCTTTTATATATATGTATATGTTCTGGACATACCATTTCGTTTACAGACTTGAAAATTGGCATCAGTACTCCTCTAGACCTTTTCTAAGAAATTTCATTTTTTATTTTTGGAAAAAAAACTCTTTTGACTTATAGGGGCCCTCATTTTGACGGGTTTAATAGCGTCTAGATTCTCCAGAATCTAGATTTTTTTTACTCTGTTTTAGATGTTTCCCAGTAAAAAATGCCTGTGATGTCATAAATAGAATTTATTCTGACCATATTCTTTAGAATTTTTTACATGACTTCAACTTTTGACACTATGATTGTGCAATGATTGAGTTTTATGGCAAGGTTAAAATCTTTTGACCAACCCTTAATCTCAGCACAGCATATTTATTTGAGAATACATTTCTATAGATGAAGCTTGCTAAATCTGTGTACAAGTCTTTCTCAACTGATCAACATTTACTGTCAATTTTGATAAGCATAAATCTTTTTTAGTTCGATTACAGCAATACCTTGATTATTGTGGTTTTGATTAGTGCAAGTTTTGATGGAGAACAGTCAAGTACAAATTAATGTAACTAAGCTCAAATTAAAAGACACATTGAATTATAGTAAGACTTTGAAGTGGGTAGTTTTAACCAGCACAGAATATTTTGGAATCAATTACCTGCATTAATAAAGGTATACCCGTAATTTCATCTTAGAAAAACAATTGATAATCTATTACATCATTCTCATTGATTCTTCTCTGACACGATAAGTGTTTGGGATTTTATAAACATATAGAATTTACTTTGGCTCTCAAGTTGAGATTAATTCACACCAGAAATTTAACTTTTAGATTTTGAAATCACCAGTTCTAGTCATGTTCAGATTGAATGAAAACAATGAATACTGTTTATGTAACTTGTCAATCAAAAGGTGTCCGTCGATTGTAGGTGTCGCCAGGTGCCCCGCTCTTTGGCTAAAGGTTACATAGGCCACAGTGAATTATTTGAGTGCTTTGCTTGTAATTCAGAATGACAGCAGATTTAATTTAATGATTCTATACATTTTCACTATTAGTTAACCAAGAACATTCCAGAATGTGCAATGTTTTATGTTTAGTCAAACTTGTTCTATTCTGATTGGCCACTGTAAAACTCCTTACTCCACAAATGTCTCAAGTTATGGAGATTAAAAGAAAATCACCAGCTCACCACCCCAAGGCGTTGCCGAAATTGCTGGCTGAGGGCAGAGGGCGGCAACCTGCTGTGGGTGCCTGAAGCCTGTGAACAATGAACTGGAGCCCAGCTAATATGCTGTTTCTCCAACACCCAAATTATAAAAACTGTCAATATAAGCATTTAAAAAATAAATTCTCTGTTAAACATTCTATAACCAAGTGTTCTCTCCATCTTTGAGGTTGCCAATAACATTGGTGACTGTTTTGTTACTGGACCAGCTCAATTTGAAGAAGTTTCGACCAACATCCCTTCTGGAGATCTCTGACCACAGTGTAGGCATAGGTGTTTGTGGGGCAAGACTGACTGAGCAGGGCTGGGGCTTTGTCATACTTCATCTTTAGCTCTATTGCTATAAAGAATTGTATTTGAGTTCATGTTTTTTGATAATGGAAAATATTATTTAAAATAAAAATGATAATAAAATACTTTGATAGATATCTATGGTTTCACTTTGAGTTTGCCTTCATTTGCAAGTCCAAAAATCATCGCCAATCTGGCCCATTTCCCGAAAAGTTTGCTGACCACTCAACTAAACCAATTTTAGCCTCTTACTCACTTCTCAGCTTTTCTCTGAAAATTGCCTTAACTCTTTTATTCATTTTTTTCTTCCTTGGTAAAAGTAGATGTGATGAATTATAAGTGACCATCTTCTTCTTTCCAGGAGAATCTCGATTCTCTGAAGTTGATGACTGGGTGACCCAGGAACGCTACACTGGGTACCCTGTTGTCACATCAAATACCCTCAATGAAATGGTAGAACTGAAAAAGTTTCTTGTGATAACTGCTATTGACCGAGGATCTATCAAATGGAAAGAAGTAAACACCAGGTAAGTCAAAGTTCAGTCATTGTTATTATCAAAGAAGACTCCTTCAACTCTTAAATTCATAAACTGCTTCTAACCACTTGTAATAGACAGCAGAACTGTTCAATGAATAGAATTGTTGAAAAATCTTCTGTTAATAGAATAGAAATTTTTTTTGAATATTCACCAAATGGTCAAAAGGAGATAATTTTAATAAAGAATTATTTCTCTTGATAACATCCAGTGATTTTTTTTTTCTTTTTTTTTTTTTTTTTGTGAATTGGGGAGTTTTTTTGTTTTTTTTTATGTTATCTAATATTCCATTCAACAAAGTAGCCAGTGTGTATTTTATGCAGACTCGCAAACTTCGCTGGAAAATTTACTTGAAATTTTCATCCAATAGTAAAAAAAAAGTCAAAATCGTATGAAATTTAATTTTATCCTCAGAATCTTTTTGCATTAGTAAGAAGAAAAATTGGAAAAAAATGCAGAGATGAAAATTATTTGTGCACAGCTTATTGGAATGAAGATATTTGAAACAAATAGTTTGAAAGGTTGTAGCAGTGTAAATGAAAAATCAGAATGATGATTTGCACTTGGAAATTTTCCAAAATTTTCACGAGCAAAATATGTAGATTTGAAAATTTGATAAAAATTGTATATACTCTAAAATTTGATAAAATTTTTGGTAATTATATAAATTATTTTAAAAGCAATTCCCATTAGAGATTTTGGAAAAAAATATTTGGTGATTTTAGAAGAAAAAAAAATTATAATTGCTGTTAAATGATAAGTTTCACACCCATATATGATATATATTCATATATCTTTATTTGCTAACTAATATGTGTGGCTATTTTCTGTTGACAGAGAAAAAATATTAACATTAAATTTTGTAAAGATCTTTTTCAATTATTTCGATTAATGCACTTTTTATATTTTTAATGTTGCATTCATTCACTCATTATTAAAGATCTAAATTTATGTTATTTTAGTGAAATAATTGTGAATTATTTGAAAAAATGATTTTTTTAAAAACTCCTGCAACTGGTAATTTATGTTTATTCATTTTTTTTTTTTTGATTGGATATTTTTTTTATGGATGGCCGTAACTAATTAAGTCTTGCTCATCAAGTGACTTCCGAGTGTTAGAAAGAAACTGTTGACCATATTTTATCTATCTTGTCTTTCAATGCTCCAACCCTCCATACTTGTTGTCTTCTATTGTTGACATGACCAGTCAATCACTTGATTATTGATGACTGATTATACCAACCTTTATTGCTAAAAAAGCGTTGTTTCATGGTCTTTCCATGCAGCATGTGACAATGTTTTACCCTATATCGGTTGAGTAATGATGAAACTAATTTTCATGTGTAAATTATTTTTTAGTAGATTTTTCAATAACAGAATTTCAATTTTTGGAAGTTTTATGATCTGTCAGTTGTTGATTTATTGATTGGAAAGTGAACATTTATTTCAAAAGTTGAATTCCTTGTTGTAATTAATGAAAATTTGTTTCTGTTTTACCCCAAAATAACTAGAAATATAATACTTGTCATGTGTGCCACATTTGAATTCTGTTTTTTGTTGGGTATCCCCTCATATAAAATTAAATCTATGTCTAGTCTTATCAGTAATTAGGTTGAAGTTTTCACCATAGAAACCTCAGGGGCAAATTTTTCAGCTTTTCTCGGCTGAATTTGCCAATGCTTCCCCAGAACCAAATTTGACTGTTATGAACAAAAATACTTGGGGAAAGCTGGAGGGCAGGGCCTCTAAGAAAGGGGTGCAGCCAGTGCATTGGGCCCAGAGGGAGCCAGATAGTTTCTTGGGTAGAGCTTTTATCAAGACTTTCAGGTTGATATAATATGTCCATTTATAAAAACGATTACATTTGGCCCAACTGTTCATTGGGCCCAAAGCAAAACTTGATTTGGGGGGCCCTTACCACCTTGGCACTGCAAACACAAATAATTTTTGTTTATTATAATATGATTGAACAATCATAGATTTTAAAGATGGTGAAAGGGTTTAACCATTTTTATATATAAATATACGTGTTTGTGCTTCAGTTCTCCTGGCCATACTCTTTTGTCTACAGAATTGAAAATTGTCATCAGTACTCGATTTGACCTTCTCTAAAAAAATTTTTTCTTCAATTTTTAGGAAAAAAACTTTTTTTTGACCTTTTTGGGGCCTTATTTTGATGGGTTTATTAATAACTCGTAGATTCTCTCTCATTTGTCTATTTTAAATGTTTTCCAGTGATGTCATTAGAATTTATGCGGACCATTATCATTCTTTGATGGAATTTTTGTACATGACTTCAAATTTTAATTCTACAGTTGTTCAATCATTGCAAGTTTATATCATATATATAAAAATAAAATCATATTAAGATATATCATTCTATTTTTTATGCTTACATAGAGGATATCTTTAGAGATAAATTTTTGTTTTCCAGCATTTTATATAGCTCAGCAATCACCAATTCCTAAGGTAGCCAGATTCAAGAGGTACAGCTATCTTAGGGATAAGATAATAGTCCAGCAGGGATGTATCTACATTCATATCTACCTATCTATCTCAGGATATTCATATCTACCTATATCACTCAGTTCATATCTATGTATCCCTATCAAAAAAGGTGAATCTATAAGCAATGCTCCCGCAAACTTTTAGATGTAGGTGTGTGCAGAAATCTTGCATTGTGCACTTTTTTCCTGTGACAAAAGTATGTGCACACATGTGCAAATGTAATCTTGAAATTGTTTCTAGATGATTTTTTCTCAATCTATCTCTCATGGTGAATAAAACTATATTGGCATGTTTTAACATCTTACAAGTTTGATTGCATTAGTCAAGATTCTACTCAATACTTTGAACCTAGTTGTTTCTTTGAATAAAATATTGAGTATTTCTTTGTTTTATGTGATGCAATGTTGAAATTGATTTTTGATAATAACACCAATCAATTCAAACTATTTGGAACTGTCAGCCAAAATTACCACCTAAATTTCCATCATAGGTTTCCTCAGTTTTCAAATGCATCTGGCTGGAAAATTTGGACTTTTTAGAGATCCCACAAAAAGCAAGAGAAGTTGCATATTCATTGATCATCACTTTTTCAATTTTTTAATTGATCACCTCCAACATAGCTTGCTATCAAAAAAGGTTTGTCACATGATGGTTTCTATTGAGTGAATAACCAGACCTGTTAAACCATAGCCATCCAAGTTGGTTTTATCCTTTTTTATATGTGAATCCGTTGATACGATTCAGCTCTCCTGGCCATACTGTTTTGTCTAAAGATTGGCATTTGTACTCCACTTAACACCTGCTGAAAATGTTTCTTTTGACCTTTTTTGGGCTCTATTCTGATGTGTTTATTTATAACATCTTGATTCTCCAGAATTTAGATGATTTTAGACATTTTTTTTTTTTACTCTATTTTAAATGTTTTCCAATGGAAAGTCAGTGATATCATGAATAGACTTTATTCTAAGCATATGAATTCTTCGACTGAATTTTTTTTCATGACGTCAAATTTTGATTCTATCTAATTATTGACTGTGATCGTGAGTTGCTAGAAATGATAAATCAAATAAACCTTATTCTGTGCATACAATAATTTCCTTCGGCCTATTACCAGCTTTACAATGGCAAGGATGAACCAAGTGCAAAATGCAAAGATACCATAATGCACTCTCTCTTTGTGCATCTTGAGTTGTCAGTGTTGATATGAAGGCAAAGTTCAAACATCAACGGATGCACACACCCAGAGAGACGCACACATGGCTGTTTAAACTTGAAATATAGCTCCGTGTGTGGTGTGTGTGATTCCGCCAGCATTTCCTATCTTCCGATTCGTTGGTTATGGCTCCCATGCCAAAGTGCTGAGTTGGCGCATTCCAGGCTCGATGAAAATGCAGTGTCTACTTGCACCCTCTCCCTCCCTCTCTCTGAGTAATAACACCACTCACTCGCACTAATATTACGCTGGAGGTGGAGTAGGGGAATCTATACTTATATAAGTTTTAGTTTCTATATGCACAGAAATAGACGGGTGGTGTGTGTGTCTGTGTGCACGCACGCACATCAATCTGTACATGGATATGTTTGAATTCATACACTTGATACAAGTTTACCTTTTCATTTGCATTATCTACTCAAAATGATTAAAAAAATAGGAATAAATACACATGCATACACACACACACACACACACACACACGTATAAACGCATGCACACTTTCATTTTAAACTTTGGAATAAACACATACATACACAAAGGTATAAACACATACATACACACGCAATAGTGTCTAAAAAGTCACTAATGGATTAAAAAGAATCTTTCACCTTGCAAAACTGCAAATGTAGCCATATTGATTATGTTATGGATATAAATTCAGTAAAGGTTAGTGTGGCACAAGCCCAAATGGGTGGGGTGTTTGGAAGATTGTGTTACACCAATTTTCTGAATTGGGATGACCTGACTGGTTGCTTTCCTTGTAAATCAGCATTGGAAATCTTTTTTTGGTCTTGAATTCCAACCTCTGGTGCCAGTGGGAAATATGCAATCTGTCTTTCACAAAGTAGTTTTGATTTTTGGATTCTGTTATTTTTCGTACATCATTAAAATCTATCTCTATTTTGTGAAACTCATCTAAAAAAAATTTAATGAAAATGATAATCTAACAAATGTTTTTAGAGAACACCTTATGTATATATTCTTGAAGATTGCTTCTCATGAAATACAAGTATGGGATCATATTTATTATTCATGTTATGATTACTTATAAATATACATATATGTATACATTTATATATGTATGTGTGTGTATATGTGTGTGTGTGTATATATATATATATATATATATATATATATATATATATATATATATATATATGTAAATATATGTGTGTATGTATATATATATGTATATAGCGTGTGTGTGTATGCATATATTTATATTTATATATGTGTGTGTGTGTGTGTATATATATACTCACTGCATGTATAATTTTTTACAGTATCCCTAAGAGGATTTTATATATGATCATTCAATCTATCACCCCATACCCCACTCCTTCCTCTCCTTCTATGTCCATTTCCACTCTTTTTTCCACATCTCACCCTCTTCCCTTACCACCTTGTCATCTGTTGACCGAAAGTAATATAAGAAATCAGTTATATTTTTTGTTGCAGTTGATATTTGTGTTTTCCAATTTCTGTTGACATTTACAAAAGTTTTCTTCGGCTTCCCAGCCTGAACTTGCAATTTGTAAGTTTATATGGAATCTTATATATATATACATATAGAGAGAGAGAGAGAGAGAACACCAGTGGTTCTCAACTTTTTCATCCCCCCCATCTCATAGAAACAGGAATATCCCATTTTTTATTACTCCCTCCCATTTCCTGCTCAATAGCAGATTCCATTATGAAAAATAGGTCAGTCAGGGGCATGACAATTTAAACAAACACCCAAGGCTCATCTACACACCCTTTGAAATGGAATAAAATCCGCCCCCTAGGATTTTGAAATTCTACTCCCCTAGGAGAAATTCCCATCTGGTTGAAAACCACTGCATAAGAGCCAGGGAGCAACATTTTGATCCTAGGCAGAAAGCTTTGGAATGACACTTTGATCCTCGGCTGAGCATATAGGTACCCTGATCTTAGGTAGAGATACTGAACTCATCTCTTCGTTAGGAGACTATGTTAATATTGGGTATAAAATAAAAACCATCTGATCAAATCTAGCTACAATTGATAGAACCTGAGTGAGTGAGAATGTACCATGATTATTCGATAACTGGCTATTGTTTTACATCCCAGATGTATTAGTCAGCATGCAAAGCAATGCAGTATCAAGGATGAATTTTTTTGGATCAGTGGGTCTCAAGAAATCGACTAAAAATGAATGAAAAATAAAATCACCATAGCCCTCGTGTGTAGAACTATTTTAAAAATTATCTAAGCTTTATTATCAAAATCATCTCAAGAAATAGATCTTGTATCTAAAATCATCTCAAGAATACTAGCACAAGATTTGGGCATTGTTGGTCCTAAATGACCATTGAGACCCCAGAAAGCACTTTTTAGAGAAAATCAAAGAACTTTTTTAAATGGTGTTTGGTGGTGTACTCATGCAAATTTCCATGGTTGGAGCGTCAAAAATGTGACCATGAGTGCTCAGAGAAACCTCATACACGCTCACATGGACTCTTCTGACACTCACAATTTGTAGCCCACTTGGTTGGTCAGGACATTTGTAGGGCTACGGTGATTCAATTACAAATTATAGATCTTTCTTCTTAGTTTTTATAAATAATCTCCCTTGACTTCTGCTCTCTAAAAATTAACTCAATTGAAAGATTAAATATCTTAATTGGCAACACTGAAGAAAAGTAACCAAAATACTTTGGAACCATATTTTCGTAAGATGAACAGATTATTTTACATGACCATTATGGTAGGCTTCTCCACACACCATTAAGTCCAAACATTCATTTTTGGAATAGGCGATGAACTAGTTTTTGAATGAAGCTGAACTTTGCCCTTTCTTTTCTGACCTTGTTTGTTGAACTGGAAATGTACTTCTTTGATTTCCTTATTCTTCTTCTTGCATCTGTGCAATTTCCCCTCATTAACGTGGATTCAATTATTAGAAAATAACACATTTCGGTCATAGCTGCGGCTTTCTTCTGATGTTTCTACACCAAGTCTGAATTGCACTTTGATGCTCCCTTTTTTCACTGAAATCAAATATTTACACCCCCCCTCGCTATCTGAAAGTAGAGCATTTCTATAAAAACATTTCAGAAGCTGAAATGACATAAGAAGAAATTACTTTTCATTGGTACAAGGGGCTGGGGCATAGAAGACAGGAAGAGGTTGTGCACTACCTTTAGAACGGCTCACGTCAAAACGAATGCTGAACACTATTTGCAATCATTAGGACAGTTAGGGAATACCTGTTAGAAACCAAAACTATTGAAACTAAACATAGGTTTCTTCATTTTTTAAGTAGGTCTGGCTTGTTGGCTATGTTTACTTTCAACCAATGCCCTTGGGAGAGGCATGAATCTATCTACTCCACCCCACCAGCTATGGGTTAATAGCAAGGCAAACTGGTCTCATTAACTATAGTTGGCAACCACTTTAAGGAATGGACGATTCTGATTCAAAACCAGCCTGAAGAGTGATGGGTTATATCAGGCTATCTCAACCTTGACATAGCCATGATGAAATCATCTGTGGTGCCCAGTGACCTTGCAAGGGGTTAAAGATTGAAGAAAAAGAAAAAAACAAACTTTATAGAACACTCCCTATTGATCAAGGATTATAACCTTTTTTTGTATGGTGAAGTGAGTGATGCCACTTCGGGTGTTTGTTGCTTAGAACAGTGGTCATCAACCTGGGTTTGTGAAAAAATGGGTTCTGACGGTGTTCCTCAGCAAAGTTCAACAGAGAAGCCTGATCAAAATTTTTGATATTAGGTAAACATATCAATATTTTATAAAAACATTTTGGTTTTGACATTTTGTGAACCATGTCAAACCATTTCTGCTCTCCAGAGATTGTAAGTAAAAAATGATACAACTGTTGTGATAAAGTCATGAAATAAGATTATGTTCATTATTAATTTACAGCACATTATTTTAACTAATCAAAAGTTATGATCTAATCAAAGTAGACTTAGAAATACTGTAAGACACTGAAAACATGGGTATGTCTTGTATATTACTTCTAATATCAGGTTTAAGGGTTCTTTCCAAGTCTTTTGCTGATGTTTGGGGTTCATATTGTGAAAAAAAGTCGAAGATTGTAAATCTTGTGGAATTAGCTGAGACAGAGGAACTTGTGATATATGAAGTCTGGGTAGGGACAGTTAGTAGTCAGCATAAGATAAATGCAAGAGGCTTTGAATAGGTTATCTGTCATGTCTTCTTTGAATACCTATGATCAAAATCTCAGAGGTTTGGCTCAGATTGTAGCCATCATCCTTCTCCTTTGATTTTTTTTAACTAAAATTTTCTGAATACTTATTTCTAGCTCTAAATGACATTTTTGCTGGATGTGTTTGAATGAAATACTTGCCTAACTCAGGTTTGGGTTTATCAAAGGATTACAAAGCAAGGTTGGCAAGGACATGATAGATGAATTCAAGTTTTCTCATTTTCTTAGAAAAACTGAGAAGTGATATATCATTTTGTAGGTTATAATAAATGGGTTTCATTTATGGCAAAATCATACAAATATACTGGTTATGTGAGCTCATTATTTATTAAAAATGGCTGCCATATGAAAAATGGCCACAAAATACAGAGCGCATCTATGTGCGTTTATGGCCTGATTGAGTTAACAAATGACTGTAAAGATCCATGCATGTCATACTCTGCATTGTTGTTGTTAATTTATTGTCAGTCATGAAAGGGGTTTTCTTGCATGATGGCAGGCTTACAGGAGTGATATCTGAGTTGAATGTGTAAAGCAGTGTGAACCAAAAATATTTTAAGGCTAAGGAGGACATTATATATGAATTAAAAAAGCAGGACATCCTCCTTTTGATTACCATATGGTAACCGTCTTCTTGGATGACTTCTCGAGAAGAATTTGTCCTTGAATCCTGATTTGGGTTCTGGGTCATATCTTCCTTTGACTCTCTCATAAATTTATTCGGTTTTCTTTTCCTGCTGGGACCATTTAATTACAAGCAATCTACAAAATGTCATGTCAGCAGCTTTTTTATTTCTTGAATAAAAATGATTTATTACTTGACAGTAAACATTAATAACCACGGATTTTAGTTATTTCACCCACTTGCAATGGGATGGAAGTCAGGGTTGCCATGTGTCTTTGGTCGCACAAGGCAAAATTTTTATGATCTTAGTTGTGTCGATACCAAAATAACTCAAAATCCATTATCAGACTAAGCTTGGAAGAAAAATGGATCAAAATTCGTATTTTTTAGCTATTGTTCATGTATGTTTGTCGTGTATCATTTGTATGTAAGATATTGTTATTTTTTGTAAAATTTACTTCAGCCTCAAATCTTTATTTTTGGAACCAAATAATTTTGTTTTACACCAAATTTGCTCAATTTTGGTTTAAAAAAATACCAAATGGTAACCCTGTCACCATACCGAGATGAGCAATTCTGTAGCCTAAAGTTGAAGAAAGACTATATTTTGCACAACAAATATCTATTTTTTTGCGAGCATCTCTAGTAATGATGTCAGCCATGAACTAACTGATAAGCTGATACACTTTTACTGATTGACTGACAAACACACCTAAACACTTCCACCACCTCTCATTTCCATCCCCCTCTCTATATATGTCTCAAAGTTCAGGGGAAGGAACTCATGCATCGACTCTCTGACTTGTTCAATATAATCTCCTTCCTTGTCAATGCACTTAATTCAGTGGTGAATATCAATCACAAAGTTCTAAAATGATGCTGTGAAAATTCCAGTTTGAAATTCAGCTAATTATTTGTCAGACTTATTGTTGTACTTTGGGTTTTTGATTCTATGTTATATTTTTAATTGCTAAACAGGTTGCCTTTTGGAATTGTATTGAATGTTTATGAAAGAACAAGAAAGACTTAGTGAGCATCAAATGTTTTATTTCATGCTAGTCAACATGGGCCAGGTACATAGCGCCTTTTTTTTTTTTTTGGTCTATGTTTCTTTTAGTCTGGAAAGAGGAGCTCCATCTTGGTTCGTACAAACAAATCTCTTGATTTCAAAAAGTTTTTTGTATGATTGAACTCCTTCTTGTTGTTAATACAATGTTTTGGACAATCCATTCTACGGCCTTCTTCAGGTGTACTATTCTAATGTAATGGTGCAAATCTTTTGATTGTCATTGATTTTTGGTGATCAGAATTCAATAAAATCAATTTGCATGTATTTGAGCATATATAAGAAATACAGTAGCAGACCATTTATCCAGCTTCCAGAAAACTGGAATTATCAGAAAAACAGTTTTGAATTTGGTAGGCTTTGAATTGTTTACTGCTTGGCTGCTCCTTGTTTCGGTTTTTATCTCATTGTGGAATTGTCTTCAGATTATGACAATGAATATTGATTTAGCAGACCCTGTGTTTAAAGTGGATTAATTTGTATATATTATAAACAGTTTTATTCTTTACTTTTCATTGTATATTTTATATTTTAAGTATTGAGCCATGATGCAGGAATCTTGGTCACCTCCAATCTCTAGCTCACCAGATAAATGGTCCAGTACAGTATAGGAAATACTTCTGCCTAACTGACAGGTTTTCTGGAAATATTTACAACTCTTTGCAGATTTTATCAGTATGTTCATAGACTGGCCATTGCTGGAAGGAAAGACTTTTCAACCAGGAGCAAAGCTGAAGATTTGGGGGCCTGGGGAGTCTTGGCTCCTTGGGGGACCCCCTCAAACATTCATGTTATAGTATGATCTTAGTAGAAATGCAGCTACATCCCTGGTTTAAACACCTGGATACCTGTTCACCTGTTCTTAGGGAAACTTGATTCAACCAGCCTAGATAGATGAAGAAGGGATGCCTTGATAATCATGACAACCATTGCATTTGATATTTTACAAGGGTATACAAAAATGAAAATGCTGTATTTGGTGACCCATAAGACCCCTAGTTTGCAGGAGTATTTGGGGGACTACCTCTCACTGCAACTCATCTGAGCCCATAGCTGTCTATTTTCTGCTTTGGTAGATGGCCACAACTAGTCATAATACCAGCATATTGGACATAGTGTAATATTTGCATAGACTTAGAAAAAATTCATATATGTGTCTCATATGCCGACAAAAATGGTAATCAAAAGATAAGAGAGTGGGACCTCTTTAGCTTTGGCCAATGCTGAGTAAAAGCAGATTTCTGCTCCAATAGTTTCAAACTTGCTAATAAGGGAATGCAGATGGGGTGAGTACGGTCATCGTCCAAGGCAGCTTTTCTCAAACTTTCTAGACTGGAGGAACCCGTGAAATAACTGTCAGATCTCAAGGCAGCCCCACATGAAAAATTATACAAACAGCTAACAAAATATCAGTGTTAAAACATGTGTATTATGATCTACAATTAATTATCAGCATTCTACTGTGTACAGGAAGATAATTTTATGCATATTTGTCTAGTTTGGTGAACATTCTGAGATTTTTTTTTTTTTTTTCACCCAAAGGAAATTTTATATGAAAAATATAAAATGGAAGTCAATTTCCTTGAAGAAAAATTGATAAGCTTGGCTTATCTTTCATAAAAAAATAACGTTTTTTTGTGAATTTTATGTAATTATATGAAAAACCCTGGTTGAGAAAGGCTGGTCTGAGGCATCACTAATGATAGGAATAATAGTGTATTGGTGCTCTAGAAAGCTACTTGGTTAAAGGTTTTCACTTCATATAAAATATGCACCTAATAAGCTGGCTACAAACTTAGAAAACTTTACTGTGTACAACCTGTTAGAAAGGTTTCTGATTTTACTTCGTTTCAATGTTCATCAGAAAAAGTTTCGAACCATTTCTTTTTGATGTCCAAAGATTTTCAGATAAAAGACTTTGGCATTCCAACTTTCATACAAATAATCAAATCTCTTCTTCCCATCTTTGAATGTTGTCGACTCAATGTTTCAACCAATCAATTCTTCAGCCCTCGTCAGGTGTATAATTCAAGAAAATGGACAAACCTGTTTTCTCCAGGCAAAGAAAAATTCTCATTAGTATTCTGACTGGATCAATCTATTCCAGGAGCACTTAGTACTAAGATATATTTATATAGCCCACCAAGCATTCAGGTGATTTAAAAGTAGCTTAGACTCTAGGAACATAACAGAGCCATAGTTGAATGAGAGTTTGACAAATCTAGTATGGCTGACAATATCTGGAGTGCGAATTATCTTCTCTAGGATGAGGTCCAGATAGCATCATTAGGCAGTAAAAGAAGTTGAACAAAGCTGCATATATTGGCTTGTTAGTTGAATGCATGTCGGGCTAGTATTGAATTTACCATATGTTTTTCTTTGCCTAGCAAAGCAGATGTTGAGGAACTTTCTCCTATGTATAGGTGAGATTAGATTGTCCGAAAAAAAAGTTGGAATGTTCATGATTTTTTCAAAGTTATAGACAAAAAAAAAAATCATTATTTTTAATTTTATGCTAATTCTTAGTTGCTCCTTACCACAGCTTTTACTCAGACCAATCACTTTTCAGCCATGAGCAAACAGCGTCAATCGGAAATGAAGGATATGTCTTAGATGGTATTTGAATCCACATCCCCTATGGGAATACATTTTATGCCTGCCTGCTCTACTTATTGAGCTACTAAGACTAAACCAGGAGGCAGATGACCAAATAACATAACACATCCTTCAACCCGATTGGCAACCATGTTTGTTTCATGTGGTTGTTTCAGTTTTTAATACATTTTTCTTTTGATGAAGTATAATAGATCATTTTTAAAATTTCTCTAACTACTTTTTACCGTAGTCTGAATTTATTAATTGCTTTTTATCTCTACTTTTACTTAGACCAATTACAAAGAGGAATAAGTTGCGATAAAAAGTAATTAATAAATGAAGGTGAAGGTGAAAAATAGTCATAGGATTAAAAAATGATGATCTATAATAATTCACCTAATTAGAAGTACTTAAAAATGTATTGAAAAAGAAACAAATTGTAATTTTTTTTTTTTTTTAAAGCAAGGGGTGGATGTAAAAACTGCTGATCCTGAATTTGACAATTTTTGGTTGCTCTAATTGAATTTGAAGAAATTATCTTTGGCAACCGATTGAACATTTCTACATTTTTCAGCTCTTTGGTTGGAGCCAAAGAAAAAGAAAGGATAAAAAGGAAGGCGTTATTTCCATTTTCTGTATTTCTGTCTCACAATAAATAAAATTCTTAGCTTGATCAGACTGGCATTTGGGTTACGGTGGGTATCCAAGAAAATATATCTTCTCGTTGTTGTCATTTTACTGAACTCATACGTCTTGAACTTTCAATAAACTCAGGAACTACACTTTCATCCTATGTTATTATGTCTACTTGGTAATCGGTCGTATTTTCATTTCTGTCCTTCTTAACTGCTCATGTTTCCATTCATTCCATGAAATTCCTCGGTAGCTGACGTTAGATTTATTATAGTATGGTCCATTTAGAATGGTAAACCAGCAGTTTGTGAACCACCATCCTGCTTCCCATTCCTTGGCGCAATGGTACTGACTCCATTTGTCATTGTCTTGGTCCGGAGTGCTAAACATGAGTCCATTGTGCTTTCCAAAGCTGTCCTCAGCACTGCCTTTATAGTCCCCAATGTGAAGTTTATAGTTGTCTCTTTCTCCCTCCAACTTGAAAGTCTGGTAGATAGCATAGACACGGTTCCCTTCAAAGTCCCACAAGTCAATACGCAGTTCGTAATGGCCCTGGTTTGTCAGTAGAAAGATATTGTCATTTCCGAGCCAAAACTCTCGGATCACATCACCAAAGCCGTCTTTGTAAGTTTTCCAGTTTTGATTGAAAGGGAGTTTCCCATCAATTCGTCTTTGTATCATGAGCCAGCCTTTTGGAGGAGTGTCCATATCACACCATACGGGGATGGGACATGAAGAATAGATTGGTTTCACATAGTAAACGCTGCTCTCTTTGTGGCCTTGGTTGTAAACATCAGCACAGTCTGAAAGAAAAGAGAAAACAAGGATAAATTATGAAATATATAAAAAAATCAATCCAATAGTTCAGTTGACCCTAAATTTTTTAAAATCTTGGCACCCATAGTGTTTAAGGATTTTTCCCAGCACCTTAAATCAGAAAATACTGAGCAATTGCATTTACATTCATATGGTTAGGTAAGTAAGAAAAAAATGATGAATCTTATTCGAATTCATGAAACCGTTGCATATTTGTTTCCTCTTTTTGTAATCATAACAATTGGGATGCGATTCAATCTTTAATTGGTCCACGGACAATCTGTGATTATTAAAATACAATTACTTTATACCAAGAATGTTCGATATAGTTCTAAAACAATCCAGAGTCTAAACCTTGTCTATCAATTGAGTGCCATCTAGTGTTGAAACCGTGAAGTTCAACACTTGGTAGACAGCAATTTGCGATGTGCCAGTTAGTTGTCGCTTTGTATTGTTGTGACTGTGCATCAGCACATAGAATTATGATTGTTTCATGGATGTTAAATCTCCGTTTTTTGATGGAATTCTGTTTTAGACAAATGAAAATTCGGTAGTGCGAAAATTGCTGAATCAGTGCAGAAATGCTCAAACATAATGGCCATTTTTTATTTTATTTTTTTTTAGTGTTTCTTTTGCCATTTTTTTTATTCAACAGTTCTTAGCAGTCAAACTAGCATAAAAATATTTCTTGAGTTAGCAAAACACTGTTTCGGTTGTCACAATTTTTTTTACTAACTCCTATGTTGTCTGGATTATTAACATTTTTGAATATCTTGCGGCACACTTTAGGAATCTCGGCAATAGATATTGGGCTGATAAGAAGTTGTATAGAGAAGTTTTTTTCTGTATCAACTCATTGTAGGGCATAGGACAGTGTTTTGCGGTTTCAGTAGCAAGTAGGTTTTACAGGATAGATTTGTGATCCAAATGGCTAACATAGGCGTAAAGGGTTACAACTGTTTTGCTATTTACCCATAGCTGGGGAGGGGTGGTGGATTCAAGCCTTTCCCAAGGATATTAGTGCAAAGTAAATGTTAGCAGTCTGACCCGAAACTTGGTTCACCGATTCCATTCTCAGTGCCCTTGGATGCAATTATTGAATTCATTCATGGCAAAGGTAGGCATTAGAATTTGTATATAAAAAAGGATTTTTTTTTTTTGTCAAGGATCTGTACTTTCTAGGTTAGTGAGTCAATGGAGCATTTTGTGGCCGAGAAAATTGTGACAGCTGGAGAAACCCATTTATTGCATGGAAGTGCTTGTTTTTCTTTGTCTAATGTTCAAGTTTTTACTGAAAATGGAGACATTTTTTCTTCTTTGTTCCAGTTTCAATTTCAAGACAATATTGTTTATATTGTTAATTTTATTCCTTGGTAATATATATGTATGTATATATATTTGTGTATGTGCATAGATAAACAGATGTAATCATAATGATTATGTATTTTTATTTTTTCATTTTATTTTTTTTTCAATTATCCTGTCCCAGGGGTGTGGCTGAGGGAGGGGGCTGTGCGATTTTGAATCCCCAACCTCCAGGCCCACAATTGGGGAGGGCCCCCAAAAGCTTCATGAATAGTAGTTCACCTACAGCATTTCTTCTAATATTATAACAAATCTCACTGAATGTTGGAGGAGGGCCTTTCAAGGAGCCCGAACCCTACCCCCTTCAGTCCCCAAATTTCCAGTTATGTCCTTAATTCTGTTATCTTTGAAGATAACCTCTCTCTTTCTTTGCACCAATCTTTCGTTGTTTTCATTCCTCTTGCTTCTGCGTGGGAAGGTTTGATGACGATCGGCTTTTGTTAAGTAAACATTTAGAGAAATTAAGTGAGGAAATCTCATTTTTTTCCTATTTAGTAAAAATAAAAATGAAAATCTGAAAGAATAGAATTGGGGGTGGGTATGGAATTAGACGGAAGAAAATTAATCTTTTTAATGTAGGTTGGAGGTTAATTTTGTGAACAAGTTTGCAATGACCAAGAAAGTTTGAATGAAGATATCCATGAGAAGGAAGGAAGGAAGGGTGCGCAATGAAGGATAGGATAAAGAAAGAAAGGGGGCAGGTAGTAGAGGAGTAAGGAAGGAAGAAAGAGTGTACAAGGGTTGAGTGGACAGAAGGAGAGAAGAAAAAAGAAAGAAAAGAGGGTGAAAGAATGAGAGAAGGAGCAAAGAAGGAAAGATATGCCATGGAGAAGAGGATGGGAGGAGAGTAGAAAGGAAGAAAGATTGATAAAAAGAAAGGGTTAAAAAAGAAAGAAAGGAAGTGAGTGAGTGGGTGAATAACATTGAAGAAAAGAATGAAAGAAAGAATTATAGAAAAGAAGGAAAGAACAGAAAGAGAAAAGAATGATGGAAGAAGCAAAGAAATGATAATTGTTGTGGGGGTGGGATGGGAAGATAAGTACTTGGTGAAAATAAGTCAAGATATTACATCAAGAGAAATGTATGATCAGAGAAAAATGTCCACAAACAGCACTTTTTTGATTAGTCCCAAGAGTTGTCTAGACACACACGCACAACACATGTTTTGAATTACATCCCGCACACACCCTTATGTGATTTCACAAGCGAGAAGCTGTTTATTTTAAATCACACACACACACATACACACAGCTTTTATAAACAGAAAATTTGTAGGCATAAGGAATAAAAGTTACCCTGAAAAGAGTATTTGTAGACACTCCTAATTATCCTAACAAACAAAAGAGATGACACTCTCCGTTGTTTTGTGAAGGGTCATTGACATCTAAAGAGTTTTTTTGATGATTTAACTCTGTTGTTAATGTTGTTAACACAATGTTTTGGATGATCCATTCTACAGCCTTCATAAGGTTTATTCAAATGTAATGGTGGTAAACCTAATTTTATCTCACTAGCAGCAATATTTAAAGAAAAATACCCAAATTCTATGTTAATATGCATTGGCGCTATTGATAAAAATGTTGTTTTCCATCCCTACATTCAAATAGTACATTTTAGGAAGGCTATAAAAATCATGTTAACAACATGAAGACCTTTGTGTATTATAATGTCTTCTTGCCATCCTTTGTGGCATAGAATAGCTGAACCTAAATGTAAACATTGAGCTGTGTGGAGGAGTTATAGTGATTTCCAGCATGGAAAACGAATTGCCAGATGTCTTTTGCTGTACAAGACCGAATTTGTCTGGTTTTGGGACCAAATTGAAGAACTTCAGTACCCAAGTAATCAAATAACTTGAAATCCATCATCAGATTAAGCTTGCAGGAAAAATAGATTGAAATACAAATTTCTTTAATCTATTGTTCATGTATATTCCTGTCGTATCATATCATTTGTGTGTAAGGAATAGTTATCTTTTGTAAATTTTCTTCCAATACCAAATCTGTATTTTCAGGACCAAATAAGTTTGTTTGGTACCAAATTTGTTCAATTTTGATCTTGAAAAATACTTAAGACCCACAGGTGATCTTTCTACAGCCAGCAAAGTGCTGATTGTTGTTAGTTACTGTATTCTTGGCAGCTCCATTTTTCTTTTATGGACCGAGTTGTTACTGGGGATGAGAAATGGATCCTTGTTGAATGCTGTTGTCAGTGGCTCTGTCAATCAATAATTGACCTGTGCCCCAACCAAAGCTGAACTTTACTGCCTACAGCTTCGGCATTTGAAAATGGCTTTGGACAGAAAATGCCAATTCTTAGTAATTAATGCACAAGTGACAAAAAATCTTACAGAGACTGAAAAAAAATGATTCATTTACTGTACTCTCCTTAACCTTACTCCAACTGAATATTGTTTATTTAGGAGTTTGCAAGAACATTTTGATGAACAAAGACTCACTTCGAGAGAAGAGGTTGAAAATAAGTTTGTCACTTATTTCATATAAAAATTGAAGGAAGCTTACAAATCTAGTATTAAAAAAAAACATGTTGATAAATGGAATAAGGTTTGTTTCTATATATGTATATGTTTATGTATGCATACTGTAAATCACTAAAAAAACCCTTGTAATCACAACCTGTTGAATTATTGACATGTTTACTTGCGCTTCTAAATTAATGATTAAGTATATCTTTAAGCAGCCATCTCTTAAGAGACAACTCCCAATGGAATATGTATACACCTGGTGATGAAAGCATGATTTCCTTTGTATGCATCAACTTAATGATCCATGCAAGTTTCTGCTGGGTACCATATTAGCTGTGGGGTGCACAGGGAAATTTGTCCTAATGGCGAGTTTTCTATACACTTCACTCATACTGGGAATTGAACCCAGGATCTTCTGCATGTGAGGCAGACGTGCTAACCCTTATACTATCCGAGCAGAGAAATTTATCTTTCATCACTACAATATTCATGTTTCAAAATAGATTGAAACATCAGCAGAACTTTCGTTACAACCTGATACATATTTGTTGGTAACCCACGCCCAACAGAAAGCACTTATCCACCTTGCTTGATTTTTGTTGGATTAAAATACAACATGATCCCCGTTGGTCCATTTTTGTTGCTTCCTTATTCATGTCTCTCTCAAAGACGTAAACAGTCAAAGGCATAGCTGCGGATTTAGGGCCAGCAAAGGGGTGCTTGGCTCCTTGAGCCCCCCCCCCCTCAACATTTAGTCAGATTTGTCAGTAGAAATGCAATGAATTTCTATTTATAACACCGCTCTCGGGAGCTCCTCTCCATCTGTGGGCTGGTGGGGTGTGTGAATTTTCATGCAGCCACGTTTCTCCCCCAACCCCCTAACTATGCCTCCTTGAACTGCCTGAGAAAGACAGGACTTTTGTAAAAATGGGGCCCATCAGAATTTGATTAATAAGGTCATCCGACACTCTCAGGGATAAAATAACTTTTGGAGCATTACTAACGTCTTATAATATAATCTACTCTTTCGTTGGTAAATTCCTGAATTATCCCAGACTCAGCGCTACTAATGTAAAGTCATCTCCTACCACTCCTCATTCAGCCAAGTGGTTAGTCTCGTTTTGGTGTGAGAGGCATATTTTGAGTAAGGCTCATTCTGAAGAAGAATTTGAAGCCATTGTGAACAGGAGTGAAAGTAGTCTGTAGATGACAGTGAACTGAGTAAGCAGAAGTTATTTGTTACTTTTGTATGACCAAAGACAACATGGATGCAACAATGTTCTCTCTATTTTTTATGTTGCAAAAATCTTATTTTGTGCAAATTTTATATGTGAGAATAGTGTGTGCTCACTTCTGTATTTAACATGGGGGAATCAATGTTTTTTTAATAAAAACTCTGTAAGCTATCTACAGAATTTGAAATCTCTTGTGTGCACATTGATTCACTTTGTGCACTTGTTGTGAAACGTGTCTGTAAGAGGGAATTATGGACACTATTACAAGAATCAGTCAGTCAGGATTATACCAATATAAAATAGGTGACACAGAAAACGGGGGTGGGGTACAACTAAACAAGCTGTTTGAGGCAAGGCAAAATGAAATGAAGCTTTGGCTTTGCTTAAAGATAAGTTTTTATTTATATGACTGTTTAACAAACTCAAGAATTTTTTTTTGCTAACAAGAATTCTGTGATAAGCAAAGGCTGAAATTGTTGCTAAGATGTTTACATAAACTTCCATTAGTAACAGCTGGATTTGTACATATCACTTTTACAATAGGCTTTTGTACATACAGAAAAACAACACATGTACAGGGGTGGAGCTGAGGGAGAGGGCAATTTACTCCACCTTGAGGGGGGCCCCAAAAGCTTTATGAAAAGTAGTTCACCTATTATTAATTTTTTTCTTCTTTCAGGTTCGCTGTACTCATCTCAAACTAAATTAACAAAACCGAAATGTCAACTTGGATATCTATCATTGCAAATTTCCTTTTTCCATCAAATTTCACTAAATCAGTGGTTTCATGCCTTTCCATTACCAAGGACCCTGTTTATTTAAATGTATTTTTATATGCATCCCGGGCTTTCGAGAGGTTTGCAACCTCAACAAGTTCACAGACCTCCACTAATACATTTGTGGTCCCTCGGGGATTTGTGCATTTTAGGTTTAGAACTATTGCACTAAATGTCCCCCCCCCAAAAAAATTTCCAGTTATGACTGCATGCAAACATGTATAAATAACATGACACACACAAGTATATGTAAGTTCAGTATATGAAACTTGACACATGAAAATATTTATATTTAGTAGATTATATATAGTGGTATCAAAATTTCATTATGTATACTAGTCCATGACTAGTTGCTTTGCTGACAGTTGTCATAAGTGTACTAGTAAAAATTTATGTAATATTATGTGATAAGTCACCAAAACCAATTTGCTGCCTAAGGGGTATTTTCGGAAGAGTTCTACCATAACCCTACTACATTTTAATGACATATTACATCGAATGAGTCTTATCTTTAATCAATATATATAAGTTACAATACATTGGCAAGTCCGAGTGGCAATCTAACATTAGATGCAACAATTACAGACACAGAATTAAATCACAAAACAATCGCAGCCCACTTCCTGTTGAACTATACTTCCGCACACCCCGTCACAATTTTGCCACGAATGCTAGCTTTACCATCATTGAAAAAAATAGAAAAAAATACTCCCATTGACATAACTCAAGTTCTAGAAAAAAATGAGGATATGTGGATCAACAAACTCAAAACTCTGTCTCCTAATGGACTCAACACAAAACTTAATAACCCTAATCATACAGATCCCTAATTCATAAACCTCCTACTAACAATAACCTCACATCTACATCTACCCCCCCCCCCAGATACATTCAATATTGGGAACTTCAAAGTCACTCAGACTCATAGCAAAATCCACCTTAGCCAGTCATATCACTTGTTCAAATCATAAACACACACATATATATATATATATATATATATATATATATATATATATATATATATATATATATATATATATAAGCTGGGATGCCTAGCATTGACTAGGGAAAAAATAACAACAATAAAAAAAATGTGACAACCGAGTGATGAAACATGATCTCTAATGATACATCTAACACAATGCAACCAAATGGACAGAGGTTGATGTGTTCTGAGAATGTTCATCATGTATAGTGTTTGAACTGGGTGGTTGTGCAACTGAATCATGCCATGGGTCTCGCACATACATGAGTAGAACTGTAATATTCATCTATCCATCCAACCCTATACATATTGATCCTGCTAGCTACCTATCTTAGTTGCTTCTTATCTATCTGTCTATCCATCTATTCATATTTATTGATCCATATCAACCTCCTTCACTCAGTTCATATCTATCTGAGCTTCTCCATATATATCTCTCTATGCCAGTTTGTATCTATCTCACAATATACAGGTTTCTCCAGCTATCCAAAAATAGCGTTCCAATGGAAACTTTTGTAAGCCGAAATAGCGCAAAATGGAAAAGCAATTAGCATTACTTTATATGGGAAATTGGAATTAAGTTTCTATTGGGAATAATCTCTTGAACTATAAGTAAGACCCTGGGTCCATTGTTTACAGAGAAAACAAACCTTTCAGCTGGGTAATCAATATGATGGACGCATTTTGAACATGGCAACTGAGCTTCTCCTCTCGCTGTTGGTGGATCAACCCAACATGTGTCTTTTTTGTCAGGTTGCTAAATTTTTGCAAAAATCCTCGCAATCTACAAGAGGAATAAGTGCTTGAAAAACGATTAAACAACGAAGATAAGTGGATGTAATTTTTGGTTCTAAATCTCCTCCATGTGTCTTTAATGGGATACAGCCCCCCTCTCTATATTCAGTGTGTATGCGTCATCAGATTTTTAGCGCTGTAGTCATCCAAACATAACGTGTTTGAAATTTTAGTAAGCGTTCGTAGAATTAACCTGTTATCTCTTGTGATTACATCTGACTTTTGCCCATTTTGGTATTTTCAGAAGAATTAACCACAGAGAATAGTCTCAACTGTAGGATGGGGTATGGTGGGTGTAGGTGTTGTTCTGAAATGAAGATATGAAAAAGGGTCTGGAAGGAAAAAAAACAAAACAAGTCTGCTCAGTCACTCAATAGAAATTGTCATGTGACCAATGTCTCTTGGCAGCATACCATGTTAGGGGTGATCAATTGAAAAATTGGGAAAAAGAGGTATCTAGCAAGCTTATATAAGAAGTGAATATAAGAAACTAGTAAATACCCCAGAAAAAACTCAGATGTATTAGAATTCCTGTGAAACAATTTCAAGAAAAAAATAGTGAATTTGACTCAGCCAAAGAGTGCATGGTTTGAAATGGTGAGTAGGAACCATTTTTATCGGTGAAATTTTAATCTTGAGTGGAAGAGTCTAGTGTTACAGACAGAAAACCAAAAAGTCACAATGTTCATTATAGAAGTAAATAGGTATTAAGAAATGAACATATTTGGTCCGGCTGAATGAATTATAAATTGCATTATATCATTGAAACTTATTTGAAATGATCTCCTGTCATTACAAGGTTGATATATCACTCAATTGAGACTATGTAAATAGAATAAACAATTTTAAAAAATGGGACTGCTGCAGGAATCAAACCTGCCACCGATAGGGTAGCCACTTCAATGCATCGATGCTCTTACCATTGAGCTAAGCAGTTATTTGGGCCTTTGCATTACCAGTGACTGTTTAGCTCAATGGTAAGTTGGTACCAGACAATATATGATGGAAGATCTGAGGAGGATTGAACCCACCAACAATGGCCAGCAAGGTTAACTTGTTGATCATTTGTACACTATGTGCATTCTGTTTTGTTCAACTATGATCTACTCATTAATTCCTGTGAAAGAAATTCATGTTTTTTTTTTTTTCAAGAAAAATTAATTAAATCGTTTACTAGAAAGAGTGCATAGTTTGGAATGTTGGCTAGGAGATATAATTTACCTGCAAAATTTTTACCCCCAAATGAAAGTGTCCTGTGTTGTGTTACAGACAGCAAACCAGTAAAATCACACTGTTAATTATCTAGAGTAGATGTTGTAGAAATCCCTCACATGTGACTGATGGTTAATAAAGCTAGTCACAATGATTAATTCACTAGTATAGTGAGTTTGATTTTCACTTGGTGTCCCACTACTTAGTAAATAATCATAAGAATTGCTACTGAGAAAGATTCAATTGGACCTCAGAAGCATAGTTTTGGAAAACGATTAGATTATCTCTTATATTCATATACTGTTGAATATTGCTTCAAATTGACAGAAGAATTAATAAACAATAGAAATTTTTTTCAAATAGAATTATATTTTTTTTAAAAATTTCCCAAAGTTCTAAGGAAAGTAACTTCAATCAAAAGTTATTTCCCTTCAAATTTAAATCCAAAATTATTGTATGGATTTAAGAGTTAATAAAAATGAATCCTTAAAGCTTTAAAGAATAGGTGTCACTTTCATTAACACAAACCTATCTCAGATTTACAGGTACAATAGTTTAAATCCATACCAATGGCCACTATTGATAAGCACTGAATTGTTGCTACCAGGTAATTCAATTAATTGATAAAAATTATTGGTATGAATTTCTACTTGTACCCAAATTTCATGAAAAACTTAAGTCTTGCATCCACTTGCACTTGCACACACACACACACACACACACATACTTCTTTCAAAGTTATCTTTCAGCATTCTGACAGCTTTTAATTGTTGTTATTCACTCAGCATATTGATGAACCTTTTAGAAACCCACAACTGAAACTGTCAACATACATTTCTTCAGTTTTCAAGTGAATATGGCTAGCTATCTATGTTTTGCTTGTATAGAAATGGATCAGGAGGACTGAAAATTTAAACATTTACTCCTTGGAAAAAGGTTGTTTTTTCCTTATACCCCCTCCCTCCCAAATAGATTTTTTAAGATATAGCTCAATTCACAATGTAATCTTATGCTAAATTTGTCCTTTTGTTTGGACCCAACAGCATTCATGCTTTCTTCTTTTTTTTTTTTTCTTTCAAATTTGAATTTTTTTTTCATGATCACAGCCTGACAAAAAAGGGAAAAGTAATTTATTCATTGATCACACTTTTTTCACATTTTTTAATTGATCACCATCTACATGGTATGCTGCCAAAAGACCCAGAGTTGACGGAAAATGCTGATGACTTTTGACTGTTGTTTATTCACTCTGGATATGGATGGAACTTTTGCTTATTTTTTTCAATCTGTGAAGAATTGCTTCTGGGGGTTGGGGCTAGAAACCCTATCCCCCACCCGAACAAAATTTGTACTATTTTCTCAAGACTTGTTGTTCCAGTTGGTGTTTTGTAGTCCAGCAGCTTGATTCAATAAATTGAAATTAGTTTTGAGGAATTAATGAACAGGTGTGCAAATCAGGAACGATTGTCAGCTTTCCTGGAATTTGAATGGTATGCCTTACAGAGGGGATATGCTAAAGGGAAGGCAGAGACTGAACTGTCCCTTGATCGATGGGTGGGGTTGGGTTTAAAGGAAACATTTTCTTCCAATGCTTGATTTACCTCTGCCAAGGAAGCTGGTAGAGGTATAGTATTCATTCATGTTTGTCTGTCTATTCTGGCAATATTTTCAAAAGTTCTCAGTGAATTTCAATGCCATTTTTTGGAAGGATGGGCTATGGGCTTAGAAAGAACTGATCCAATTTAGAGGCTGATCTAAAGATTTTCTCCCAATTGAGAGATATTTTTCATATATTAAAACAATAGTCCAAAGTTTGAGAAATCAAAATACAGTTAACTTCCTTGCGTCATAGGAATGTATGAAGTGATTTTCATTCAGTTTTTAGTCATAATACTTGCAGAATATTTCCATAACCCAATATTTTACTAGTATGAGAATCAGTTGACTCAAAAAAAGACTACTTGTTTTTCCTCCTCCTGCTTCTACCATCTCAGATGGTGGACATCATTGAACTCATTGTTCTTGTTTTAATTAGACAAAGTGTCATGATCCATTATTTCAGTTTTTAATTCTACTTTTTACCTTCACTGTAATTTATTAGTAGCTTTTTGTTGCAATTTTTGCTCAGACTGATCACCCTCTATAGAGAGAGAACACCTACCCGCTCTACCAATTGAGCTACCAAAACTAAACAAGAAGGAACATTGGTCTTATATGAAAGGTTTTTTAGGGGAAGTATTCATAAATAAGTATGTGATTCATGAGAAGATCTATGATTATTCAAATACATAGACAAAGACTTCATCAAATGATAACTTGGGGTCAGGCATGGTTTCTAGGATCAAACATTGTGTGTTTATATGTATAGGGATGCAATAGGATGGCTGTCTTATAGTGATTGTTAGCAAACTAGTCTTCTAAGTCATTTTAATTGACTTTGAACCCCACTTGTTTCTCTATTATTATGGCTGTATATAAAAGTAAGCCAAGATCTGTATTAGAAACCATCAACTAAAACTGTCACAGTAGGTTTTTTTCAGTTTTTAAGTGGCCAGGTTCTCTATGTATGTGCCGCATGAACAAACCCAAACAAAGGAGCAAGAGGGCTGACAATTCAAAAATTTACTCCTTGTTATGTCTGGAGGAATTTTTTTCTTGCTTTTTGAAAATTCTCTCCTGAATGGGTTTTTAGTAGGGGGTGTCAACTTGCAATGTAAGTCTATGCTAAATTGATCCCTTAGTTTGTGTCTGGCAGCATTCATACTTGTTTTTTTGTTAAATTTTGACTTTTTCAATGATCCCTGCTCAACAAAAGGGGAGAGAAGTAACTTATTCATTAATTACCCTTTTCTCAATTTTGAAATTGATCATCCTCAACATGTCATGCTGCTAATAGGCAGCCAAATGACAGTTTTTCAATTGACTTACCAGACTTGTATGTTTTTTGTATTTACTAAGTGTACGATGCTTCAGGCCCGAAACCATGCCTGACCCCCTCCCCCATCATTTTTTGACAAAGGTTTTGTAGTCGGCACAGCTGCTTTTGCAGCAGCAGGTGTATGAAATTTATTTATGTGTATATTTGAATCTTAGAATTTTGTATGTGTATAATTAATAAGTTAAGATTTCAATTGAAGATTTCTTCTGGCAGGCATTTTTTTCAATTAACAATTATTCCCATCTGGCCAACTTTGTGCTGAAGGGTGCATAGAAATGGGGGAGGTGGTAGGGGTGTCAATGAAGAATTTGACATTTTTGGCTCCTGTTCAAGCAGAAGGAATTTCGCTTAATGTTCAAACTGATTATATACATGCATATATTCATCTCTCATATATATATATATCCTATTTTGCACTAGATGAATTTTGAGAAAATGGACAATGTGGGAACAAACAGGTGAAGCAACTTTACAACAGTTGACAAAATAAGAGCCTCAACTCACTTATATATATATATATATATATATATATATATAGAGAGAGAGAGAGAGGAAGCCGTTTATTAAAATCATGGAAATTGTTATCAAAATCAGTTGATTCCAAACACTTTATTTAAGACTAGCTGGGGTACCCAGGGGAAGAAAAACTCTGAATCCAACAGTATTGGAAAGCTAATTATATTTTATAGCAATTTCATGAAATCAAATATCAAATGATATTTTGTTGAGATTTCATGAAATAAAAGTAGGGAAGGTCTGCATACCCTTCCCCCCAAAAACCTTTCTCAAAACTAGACATTCTCAAGACTAGATATTCTGATTCTATTAAAACCTTTCAGCTTGACCATAATGAAACAACAATGAGAATGTGTTAAAGTGAGTATAAAAATAGAATTAATGAATAATGTACATCAAAATAGATTAATTTGTATTAATGTTAGGAGAATTAGGTGCCCAAAATAGTCAGGGTCAAAGATTGTATTGAATGGAACCCGGGAAAAGGGAAAACATTTGGCTCTGGTTCATTTGTCTGACTTGGACAGGGTGGGAGATTGAACATGAAACGCCAAGCAACAAATTGTTCTTGTATATTAATGGAATAGCTCATTGAGGTGTTGCTGCCTGCTAAAAGTGGTTTGGTTTTGCTTCAACCATGTATATAAGGTTACTATATTTGATGATCTAAAGGAAAAAAAAAACGTGATGAAAGCAAGATGGTATACGGCATGTAAAAATTAACTTAAGGGTTGGTGGAAAAAAAAATGGTCAGATCTTCAGTTGAATATTTTGGTAGAGAATCAATTTGAAGTTTTTTCGTGTGATTAGTATTCTCAAAGATGATGTGTTGGTTTATGTGCAGTCTGAGATTAAAACCGACACAACGGATTTAATATTCACGTGGGTGAACACTCAATAGAAGTGATGCAGAACACGAGTTACGTCAGTTGTTATCCTCATTGACTCCTCATCGTTAGATCTGTTTTCTGGGTAACCTATGTAAGTGAGCCCGGTTTCAAAATATTAAATGACTTGTAAAATGAAATAACATCCATATGTAATACATTGTTAATACCCTGTATGAAATAATGAACTGATTGTATAACATAAGCTGTGTATTAAAATCATAGCTTAAAGGGAGGCAGTGTTCAATCAACACTGCTGGAGTACTATGTTTATATAACTGTTTTGTTTTTAAAATCCCCAAAACTGTTACATGGTAAACAACTGATGATCACAACCAGATGAAATGTACACGTGGTACCATGATAACAAAGTATGTGAAAAATATCAAAAAATGCTGAAGAAAATTACATGACTCACATTAACTGATATTGGGAAATAAATGACTGGAGTGACACAAAAATTTGAAAATAAGTTTTTTTAATGTTCAGTGTATAAAGCTATAAAGCTTTTAGACTATGTATATGATACATTTGATAATCTTTTGGTCAGTTTTCGTAATCATTTCATGGAAATTTTGTTGGCAAGGGTCAAAGTTTCAAGTTTTATTAATGGAATTTCATTTAATCTGTTCACTGCTATGGATGAGATGTCAGTCCAGTACCATGGATGAGATATCTTGTGATAGTGTTATTCTTTCGAAAGATGGCAAAAAAAGTATGTTTACAAAAGGCAAAATGGTGAGAGAGTAGATATGAATGCACTGTAATAAGGTGACCATGAAGATCCATTTTTCGTGATATTTCATACTTGTTTAAATTATTCAAATATCTTATTTTTACACATTTATGTATGTATTACATTTATCAAATATTCTGTTGTACATATTAGTTGAGTTGTATAAAAATATGACTGTTTTAAACATGCAATGAAGACTTTCTATTTACATCAATTTTTTACAAGATAAACCTGGCACAAGATTTACAATGTTTCAAAATATACTTGGAGTCAAAAAGTTTAATCATCAAAATTGCTTCTGAGAAATGTGAAGCATATTGAAAGGAAATACTTTTGTCTGGAATGTCAATTTCGGTTGCAACATACTAGGGTTGCCCAGAAAGTTTTCTCCCATTACTTTAGATTTAAATCAGATCAAAATGTCTGCAAGTTGGAAGAAGTATATGTATTCACTTGTATCCATCTATCCACAATATCTCCAATAGTTCTTAACAAATTTCAATTGAATTTTCTGGAAGTGTTATGTGAGAGTGGTTTAATTTCCTGTTAGTTCCAGGAATTCCACAGTCTATTCCAAGAACGTTATTGAATATGACAGGCACTTGAAAAGTTTGAAAGATACAGTAGCTGGAACTTTCTGACTATAATAACCAAGATAAGGATAACAGTTTTAATGAATCAGTGTATATTTTGCTATGATTCACTAAATGTCTGTCTGTATGTAACAGCATAAGTCTGGAACTGTATAACATATCCCTATGAAACATTCCATGCATACTATAAGGACCCTCCTGATTGTTTTTAGAAAACTATTTTTTGAAAATTAAAAAAAACATTGTTGGGTCTGTGCTTGCATTCATACTGATAGTAATTATCTGATTTCCATTTATCTTACTATAATTCACACATCTTTTGTAATCCACCCATGCTCATTTTAAAATTGAATGTGATCCAAGAGTTTGTGATGGGGGATTATTTTGAAATAAGTTATGATTCAATAAATACATAGTACCAATCCAGGATCTCTTATTGGGACTACAGGTCTCATTTAGGCTTTATGCAAGAACTAGCTGGATACCTGCCCCAAGGTGATGTTGCTACTTTTTTTCCCCCCAAATTTTTATCACATAAGGTACTATAAATCATTGCTTTTTATTTCAACCTTTTGCCCAGGCTGATTTCCCTTTGGCAATGAGGAAAAAGTGTTGATTTGAAAATAAAAGACTCACCAGAGGGAAATTGGCCTGAGCATGAAATTGCAATAAAAAGCAATTAATAAGTTGATTTGGAACTGGAAAGTAGTTGCAAAAAAATAAAATGAAAAAAAAATAACCTTGAATGGGTTTACTGACAATTTTTATTTGACATTCATTTGGCACTCATAGATTCTCTTTATGGCTGAACTATGGCATAGAGATGACCTCATTACAAAGAATTCATGCCTGTCTATTCCACAGCAGGTGGAACCTTTCTGTCTATTCCACATTCTATTTATTCTATCTCAAGACTTGTCACATTCTTGTGCCTTGGCAATTTATTAGCCTGGTTTCCTGATTTTGAAAGCTTGGCAACATCAGATACTTTGGTTCTAAAAAGAAATAAGCAATGAAATCCTTGTATAATAGAAATGCTTACATCCAAGCACTCCAAAATCTCTATTGTATTTAGAGCCGTAATTCTTTATTGTCAAGTGTGTGGCCAAAGCAAAAGGTTTGGAAAGCCCTGGATTTATTCCTTATCTTGCTATCGATTATATAGTAATACATGCAGTGAGGTATAAAAACAATGAGGTAATCTTGTTGATCTGAAATTTCTCTCACTATATCAGTTATTTTCTTAACAAAAGATTAGCCTCATGAAAGTATAGGAACCACTGATTTAGAGAGAATACTTATCTGTTTTGACCACAACACGTAGGACCAAAATAAGTCACAGAAAAAAGGTTTAATGTTGTCCTATTTATCACTTATATTGAATGTATTGGGTCAGTCTGTTTCATTTCATAGATCACAGAGGAGGAAAAGGAGGGAAGAGAAGAAATATAGCAGTAGGATGAGAGAAAGAAAAGACTCGTTACAGAGAGAAGCATAGGGCAGGCAATAGGAAGAATTGTCTCTTGAATAAAGTGATAGAATATCTGTACCTTCCATAAATGAATCACTGTGGCCTGCACAGGTACCAAAATTAATTATCTGAAAAATTATCTTAAAAAAAATAGATCTTTTTCTAAAATTATCTAAAGAATACAAGATTTGGATATTGCTGGTCCAAAATGACATTAGAGACCTCAAAAGCAAGCTAATGCATAATTGGTCCATAGCTTGTGCCTACTACTTTTTTTTTTTTTTTTCAGAAATTCAGACTTTTTAGTAATCATAGTCTAACATAAGGTGAGAGAAATAACTTATCTATTGATCACCGTAAATATGGCATGCTGCCAAAAGTCATTTGTCAAGTGGCGGTTTCTATTGAATGACTAACCAGATTCATTTGCTTATTTTTATCTCAACACTTCCACACAGGAAAAGTATTCCCTACTCTTTGAATGTTTGCTCTATGCCATGAAAAGTGAAATAGTTTCTAGCCTTTGTTTTGCGGTGAGGCGTTATAGAAGCAACATGCTCACTCTTTCTCTCTCTCTCTCTCTCTGACACACTCCATTCTTGTGTATATCTTGTCACCTCCCCATTCCGATAATCATCATCCCCATTTAAGGTATCTGGGAACACTAATAATAAAGGTTTCCTATTTAAATTAATAGTAATTATTTCTTTGCATTTTGGCTTATGGAAGGTTTCTATAGAAACACTTTCCTTTCAGATAGCAGGGTAAACCTATGAAAATATATATATATGTATATATATATAAAAATATTTATACATAATGTGTGTGTATCATTAAGAAATGGATACGTGATCTGACAGGATTATATAAATTGCGTTATATTGAAACTCTCATCTGAAATGATTTTGCGTTATTTCACTGTGAATGTATCATTTGGTGTAGACAACATAAATAGAGTAAACAATTAAAGAAAATAGAGCTGTTGCAGTAATCAAACCTGTGACCGATAGGGTAGCAGCTTCAATGTAGCATTGCTCTCACCATTGAGCTGAACAGTCACCCATAATGCAAATTATATATATATATATATATATAAAACCATCAACCAAAACTGTCTCTAAAATTGTCAACATGGGTTTCTTCAGTTTTTAAGTTACACTGGCTGGCTATGTATGTATGTATCAAGCACCAATGGAGCTAGAGGGCTGGAAATTGAAAAAAATTTCTCCGTTATGTCTAGAAAAAAATTTTTTTTGAATTTTTAAATTTCCCCCTTGAATAGGTTTTTCAGTGAGGGGTGGGGTTCTATTTGCAATGTGTGTTTATGCTAAATTGTTCACTCATTTCAAGTCCAGTAGCGTTCACATTTGTCTTTTTAAATTTGGACTTTTTTGTGATCACTGCTTTACAAAACCCGAGAGAAGTAACTTCTTCATTCTCAATTTTTTAATTGATCATCCCTAACATGGCCTGCTGCCAAAAGATGTTGGTCATAAGGCTTTTTTCTTTTGAGTGACTAACCAAACCTGTATATTTTTTTCTATTTGATAATCTTTTTGCAGTCTGTTGTGCTGCACGTGGGATTGTGCCGATGGCAGCACTTCACTCTCATGACCTGCCCTGGAATTAGTGGAATACTGCTGAATAAGACTGGAAATGGATATTTTGGGCAGCCCCAGGGCGGACGGTTGTGGGGATGGGGGTTTGATGTCAAGAAGAGAGAACATTGAGAAACTGGGTGTGCTTTTCTTCACACACTCACACACCCACATACACAATACCTTAATAGATTTTTTTGTCTCATTTTTGTGTGTATATATATATATATATATATATATATATATATATATATATATATATATGAATGCATGTATTTTTTTTTTTCAATTTGTAATACGAATATTTGTGTAGTAATAATATGTGTATATAAGTATTTATATTTATTCTTTTATGTGTGTATATTTATGCATGTATTTATGAGAAACAATTTTTCTTTGAGAAATGCCAAAGAAAAAAAAATGAAATTTCAAGAATTAATTTAATTCAAAAATTTTCCCAATGTTTTTGCTTGGTTTATTGTAAACAATACTCTCCTTAGACCCCCCCAGTAGTCCTCAAAGTGCCTGGTCTAATTCCTCTCATTGTGATCCAAGGTTTCTTCAATCCCCCACCAGTTTTGAATTGTTGTCTCATAGTTTGTTTTTTTTACCAACTATTATTATACCTGCGTCATACATGTCTACTGTTTTATCAACTATAAAGGATTAATCAACAAAAATATAAGATGTAAATATTTATAGAGGTTAGCTGCCACAATATAAAGTCAGATGATTGATAACGGTTTGTTTTATTATTTTATTTATTTTTTCTAAGTTTATTGCGGTGCTGGTGGAGAGGGGCAGTGTACAGGAATTGGTTTTGGAGTTGTGGCAGGGAATCTTTAGATTTTTCTCTCTTTCTTTTAGCTTCCCCTTTCTCTGTGACGAACCAACAAAGCAACACACTGTGTAATATATATTTCAAGATCATGGATTCCTCCTCTAGTAGTCAAGTGGCTCCTTTTTTGAGAATCACTCCTCTACCAATTCCTCCTGCAGACTTAATTTTGTGTATTTTGGAAATTTAGTTGTTCAATCAAATTTATTGTATTAATATACCAGAGGTAAAACATGTTAGTATAATAAATTTGATTAAAATACAACTATTTTTCTTCAATTTTATAATATTGTCAGTTATCATATGCACATTATATATATATATATATATATATATATATATATATGTGTTACACACAAATTAAAGTACAAATCTGTAATTCAATATATGATGTGTGATAGGTTTATTTCATAAAAGTCTCGATACAAAAACATTTTGTTAGAGTAGAGCTTTAAATATGGTGAAATAATCTTCAGACAAATGATTTCATTTTTTTTTTTGGATCCCTATTTATCTTACTTCCTCTACAGGCGATTAATGAACAAATAAATAAAAAAGAATTAGTAGTAAAAGACCACAAAAATTACCAGCAGATAGATTAACAGGTATTGCAAAAACTAAAATTCAAAAAAATGATTGAATAAAATCAAACTCAGATAACAAAATCAAGAACTCATGATACTATGAATGAAAGGATCATAGATGAAAAAATGGGAAAAAAATGTATAAATATAATACAGTGGGGCCTTTCAGGAAGATTGTCAGTAAAGTATGTGCCTCCCAATAATGTTTTTAAATACGGATCTGTAATATTCAAATCATTCACCTGAAGAAGCCACCAGGGCAGAAACATTATATATATATATATATATATATATATATATATATATATATATATATAAGCAGTCATTCAATAATACTTATTTGATTAAAGACTATAGACAAGGCATGTCTTTTAAAATTATTTAGTCAACTTTTCTTGTTTATGTATGACTGAATCCTTTGGATGTTAAGATTGTCCAAACATTTGTGATCTACCATTCTCAATGATACTTCTTGCCATTTTCAAGATCGAGGAACAACTATAGATCTTCATCATTTTTCAATTTTTAAATTGACATCTGGTAAGTGGTGACATGCAAACCAAATTCCTCACTGAGCTGAAAGTATCAATCTATCAGTTGTTCATCATCATCAGTCTTTTATCATCTGTTGTTGGACGTAGACCTTCCCCAGGATCCCCCACAATTCTCTATCATGGGCATTGTGGAGCCAGTATTTTCTGAATTTGTGTAGTTCATCTCTCCGTCTTGTATTCTGTTGGCCTCGGTTTTGTGTTTGAACTCTGGGGATCCATGTTGTGAGTTGTGATGTCCATCGGTTGTGTCATACTTGCAACATGGCCTGCTCAATGCCATTGCAGTTTTTCAATAGTTCCTATGATTTTTTAAACTCCCTTTTTCTTCCTGATTTACTGCAATGTCATGTGATCTCTCCATGTGAAGTTGAGCATTATTCTCTCATGCGCACATTGCTTGCTTCTCAGTTTGCGGGTCTGTCTCTTAGGGAAGTCCCATGTTTCAGTTCCGTAAGTGACTATCAGGACGATGCATTGGTTGTATACTCTTCTTTTTAGGATTATTGGGATCGTCTGGTTTTTGCAAGTTGAGCTTACTCTGCCAAAGACTTGCTCTCCCAGAGAGATTCTTCGCTTGATTTCCTCTTCTTTTGAGGATCTGGTGGAGATTCGTTGTACTGGGTGGATGTAGTGGTCTACTTTCCCCAGTTTTGCATTTTTCGATTTTGATAGTTATTTCCTTATTCTTGATGTGATTGTTGCACATGATTTTTGTTTTACTGAAGTTCATGTCTAGGCCGACCCCCTCCTTTTTTTAGTAAAAAAGTTGGCCCATCAGTTGTTTAATACATTTAAAAACCTTGTTGCCTATTTGAGGAATGTCTTATTTAGTTTTTGGTTTCCTGAATTTATGAGGAGGGGTTCTCAAATTTGAAACCTTCATTTACAATAGAATAGTTGTCAACATGTGTAGATTTTTAGAGAATACTTGTAAACAATGAGGAAGTGTTTGGGGTTAGCAATCTTCCCACATGCACTGCATCAGTCAGATCTTATCAACTTCTACAATTTGGGATTGCCTGGCATTGGGAGGATGTCCTATACTACCTTTATTAGAAAATATAAACTCTTTTGGTCCATCTATTTGATATCTGACCATATAATTTGTCTTTCTTTGATGTTTTCCCAATTGGTCAATGCATCCTAATTTAAATGTGCAACAGTTGTAGTGAGATGCCTGTTCGCAATATAGTGAATTTCTCCTGTAATCTATAATAGCTCCGCCAGCTGCCACAGCACCAATCACTTTATTTATTCAAAGGCAGTGTTTCCAAAACTTTTTCAGACTACCACTCCATTTTAGAACCTATATTTTATCAGCCCCTCTCTCCGGCAAAGTTGATGAAGAATGATTAAATTTCAAATAAAGCTCTTGAAAAAAACTTTCGAACATTTATTTTATAACCGAAAATTTGATTGTACAAAAATATTCAAAAGTACTTGATAAATTAATATAAAAAAAATAATCATAGTAATGGATTGGCCTGATGTGATGCAACTAATTTTTCACGTCTGGAAAGATTATACAAGTATTCTGCACTCACCGCTTCATCACTCGTAGTGTTGCAGTTAGAAAAAATGAATATTCTGGTTTATTCATCTGCAGTTGAGTAATTGAATATTTTGTCTGCTCATGATTGACATTTTTACTCATTATATATCATTTCTCCATGTAAGCATGAGATTGTTTCTTCGGAATTATTATTTTTCTCTTGTTTTGAGTCGTCAAAAATAATGCGAAAAAAGTTCATTTGAGCTTTTTTGTGATTGAGTGAAAAATGGGTTTCCCTCGACTTTTGTCTGACTTTTGAAGTGGATGGCCGTTTTAGAAACAATCTGGGAGTTGCGTGGGGGGTGGCTGTCTGTAGGACCTTAACCAATCTCAAGATTGACTCTAGAGCTACTTTCTGGTTGAATTTTTATGAAAATTGTGACAAATTGTTGATAGCAGTTGGACTTGCGAGGTTCTAAATGTCTTTTTTATTTCATCATTGAACTAGCCATAGTATTTATACAGCTAGGATGATTATAAATGTTTTAGAAAATACAACAAATGGGAGTCTGTAGTTGAATACAATAAAGAGTAACAATATTGTTATTTGTAACATTATTTGTGGATGCTAACAACCCATTTTCAATCATTCAATGTCAAATTTCCAATTTCCAGATTGACCCTAAAGCTTTTATAGCTTATACTAATACGATGTTTCATGTACTGAATTACACAAACATGATAAAAAGTTTGAACAATTACTACTTTTTTTGAATGATTTCATTCTATTATTGTATTACCATTGTTTGTAAACCATCTGCCCATGTTTTATGGTTTTGCTGTCCGTGGGTTATGTTGACACATTTTCAACTGTTTCTATTTGATAAAAATATTTGAATACAATTGTCATTGACGTATAGATATTCATGACTGTCTTCATTACTTTTTCGGATAGACTGCTCATTATGGAAAATAAAGAATCATTTGGTTCAATCAGGTCAGTTAGTTGGTTTTGATTTTTGGCTCTTTTTAACGATGACTTTTGCTTTTATTGTATCATGTTGGTTACAAAAAGATCCAAATAAATCTTATTCATTCATTCAAATTTATTCAATCATTTATAAGCTGTTGACCTTCAGAAAAAAAACTTCTTAAAACCTTTTCTTTGTTAAAACATTACTTCAAAGCTATAAGATTGGAGAGAACAAATCATAAATTGTGCTATCTTTATGGTTGTGTGTGCCTGGTGGCTGAGATGGCTGTGGTGGCTGAGATGGTTGTGGTGGCCGTGATGGTTGTGTGTGCCTGGTGACTGAGATGGTTGTGGTGGCCGTGATGGTTGTGGGTGCCTGGTGACCGAGATGGTTGTGGGTGCCTGGTGACTGAGATAGTTGTGGTGGCCGAGATGGTTGTGTATGCTTAGTGGCTAAGGTAGTTGTGATGGTATCATTTTGTATGACAAATTATCAAAGGCACCATTCTATCCTGATGATATTCAGGTAATAAATAGTTGAAATGTTGAAAGAATAAAGTAAATCAAAAGTTGACTAGTAAATTGAAATAAAAATTTGAAACATTATGTGAGGTATTTGATTTAAGTTGACAAATTAAGACTTAGCATTGCTGTCAGATGAGAGTTTCTTCCTTACTATTTTTTTTCCTTTGGAGAGGAGAGAGCCCCCTCATATCTACCCCTCCCCTTGCTTGAGAGATGTCCTGAAGAACCCAGCATTTCTAGATTTGGGTTCTTCAAAGTACAATCCTGATCTATTACTGGTTTGCATGGTTCTGTTGACTGATGCAGGTTCATGATGAATAAATGGATGAATGAAGAGTTAGTGAGAAAAATCTTAGTGACAAAAAAATAATTATTGTATATTTCATGGATAACCACTGAAAATTGTGTAGTTTCAACCATAGTATGTATATGTAGATTGAACAGAAAGTGAGGGTTCAATTTAGCATTATATTTTCATATAGTATAAACATTTTCAGACATATTTTTTTCAGAGAATGCAAATGCAGATCCCATTGAAATTGACTATTTTTCTTAAAAATTTGACCAAAAAATGTGTGAGGTAGATATATTGAGACCTGCTGATTTTGAATATGCCTTTGTTTTTCTCCTGATGAGTGTAAGTCTAAACTTATAAAGTACAAACATACATACACACCCATATACGTACTTGACCACTTTTATGATATAGATGTATGTATGTATCATATTGGTTAAAAAAATTCATATATCAAATCATCATAGCCCCACAAATGGCCCACCCGACCAACCAGCTAAGAGGGCTACTGATTCTTCTCTCTTTGAATGTCAGTGTCTATGTATGTATGTCTACAGGTGCACCTGGTCACATTTTGGGGTTACAACCTTCGTAATTTACATGAGTACACAACCAGGCTGCTTGTTCTATCCATTTATACCTGGTATATGTCAGTGGATTGTGAAGTTATTGCATAAAATAGAAATGAGTCAAAATCAAAAAAATTGGAAGATTTCTGTCCTAGATCAGGGATCTCCAAAGGATATGGAAATCTTTGTGGTAAAATCTTTTTGATAGTCTTTGATGCATTTTTACATTTTATACTCAATGTCTTGCGCTCTAGTTACACTCATGACAGTTGATTGTCAGGTTCCCATAGCATTTCTCAGGGCAATGGGAGTTACTTGTTGGTGACCATTCTCTCTCCAAGTAAAATGCGACAGATTGTACATTCTAGCAGCAGCGAGGATTAATCATTGACCTGACCTGATCTATTAGAAATGGAACCTGTGCCTTTACTTGACTCCGGGGCTTTACTCCGGGTTTTGAATCAAAGTTGTCTGTCTCCTACTGGTTGCCAACCAAGGCAAATGAGCCTATTATTCTACTGAATAGAATACAGGCACCCCTCACCTTATGCAATGGCTGTTGAGGTCCAGGAAAGCCAACCGTGTCATAACAAACAGGGTTGCCAATTTAGCTATTTAGAGCTAGATTGATGTTTTTGCGTTCATCATCCATTCACATTATAACGTGAACTGTCAGAGGTTTGATATACAGGCAGTTAAATTCATCTTGTGAACATCGTGTAAACATTTGTTATGTATCAACTTTGAAAAAAAAAAACCACAACTTCCTTTCCTGCTTCAACATTTCCCCGATTCATCAAGAAAATCTAGGATAGATATTAGCATGTATGCAAATACATGTGCAGTTGAGTAATTGATTATTTTGTGAGAGCATGTTTAATATTTCTACTCATTATATATCCTTTCTCCGTGTAAGCATGGCATTGTTTATTCGGATTTCTCATGTTCGTCTTCCGCCCTGAATCATATCATGTTTATTACAAAATGATTGAAATGAAACTTATTCATTCATTTGAATTTTATTCATTCCTGTTGCTTTGCTGACTGTATTCCCCCATGTGATCTGTGTCTATGCTTATACAGTAATTTGAAAGTTTAATGCAAGATATTACTAACTGAAATTCTTGTATATTTGATATTATACTGGTTTGCCTCAGGCTTTATTGTTATCAGATTGCATAAAGTTAGTCCGGATCATAATCTTGAATAAAAAAAAATATCCTCCCGTTATATAGGGAAGAGTCCATTGTTTGGATCAATGATTGAGATGTTATAAAATTAAATGGTGAGGTTAGAAAAACATTTTTTACAAAGTGACCTTTTCATAAATAAATTCAGTGATCAAAGAGTTGTTTACTCCACACGGTATGACAGACAGACTTGTATATTATATTATCAGAAGATTAATGTATAACAGATGGATATGTTGCAAATTATGAAATAATCTTATATAATTGTTTTTCTTTGGTCTGCGCAAATGTGTAAAGTACTTAGACACTTTGATTATCAGAACATCAGGTATCTGAATATCTAGTTATCAAAACAAGATTTTAAGGTTTCATTATTGTGTTCATTACGGCTTTCTTTTTAATGATCGGAGCAGTTAGTTAGACAAACCATCAATTACCAAAGCAAAATACTCCCCACCCATCTTGTTTCGATAATTGAGGTTTCATTGTATATGATTTGGTCCTCATACTGGAAAGTTTGAAGTCCACTGTCCTAGGTCTTCATTAGAACTGACCAATCAATAGTTGTCAGTATGTTGGTGGGGGAAGGACCCCCAAATGACAACTGAAAGGTTTGTCCCTTGTATTTTCATGAACCGAAGAAATTGGTCTCAAATGTCAAAATCCTGGGGTAGTAGTTACATGGGTAGGACGATGGATAGAGCCTGTTTACTTCTTCGTCCCCCCCCCTGTTTTTTTGAATCCCTGCCCTTCCTGGGACCTCAGGCCACCTGATGTCACAGCTTACACCTGTATAGGAAATGTTTGCTTTTCCCCTGACATAAACATCATGTTGTTGAGGTCACCTGCATCTTTTTTTGCTTGCTTGCAACATGTCCCCTGCCTCTGGCCTGCTTACAACTGTTTTCTTGGAAAAAATTAGAATGACATAAAATTTTGGTGTGTTTTCCCCTTGTAACAAATGGCAAGTTACCATAAAAAAGAAATATGGTACTTAAATATTTAAAAAAAAAAGTGTACTTTTCTTCTCTCCAACTCACCTTCTTCCGTCTTTCATAGTTATAAAAAACAGAAAAACGTCTTTGTAAAAGGAAAAAAATAGGAAATGGTCTTCAGTGTTGTTGACAAGACTCTGGAATGTTTAAATTTAGGAAAGTTTGGATTCCATATAAGTTTTCACACACACACTCACATATATATATATATATATACAATTCCTGCAGCAACCCCATTTTCTCTAATCCTTTATTTACCTTGTCTAGGCCAAATGATACATTCACAGTGTAATAACGGGAGATCATTTCAAATAAATTTCAATATAATATAATTAAATTTGTAATCATTCTGACGGATCACATGTCCAGTTAGACCCCCACACTCCTTCAAGGGGGGGGGGTAGCCACTGTAGCAATAATAAACTGTAACGAATTCGAAAATTTTTGGAGTTGTTTCCCTTGATCTATATGTGATGAAATTTTTGGAGTTATCTCCCTTTACGCTGACTTGGAATCTGTAATCGAGACGTGCTGAATTCGATTATAGTTTTATTTTTTGTCGGTGATGCTTAGTTCTCGGATTATAAAAGTACGAACATACATACATTACAACTCTAGAAAATATAAATACCCAATTGTGTGTGTGTGTGCATAATCAATATGTGACATGATGAATAAACTGAGAATATCTGTAGCGGTAATTAACCACTGGCCTAAAAGAGTGGTGTGTGCAGGACGTACATCGTACCTGCGCCTGGGGGCAAAATTTGTAACCTTTGATAAAATTCATCCCAGGCACTCTGTCTCCGTCCCAGCGCAAGAAGTTGTGAAACCTTTGCTACTTTAATCACGCGCGCGTGCACACACTCAACATCATTGAAACTCTTTTGCCAAAAATATCAATATGTTGCCGTCCAAAAATGAGTTCACCCCTACGAAAAAGGCTTAATTAAAATCATTAGTTTGGTCATGAATTATACCTGATGATATCTGTTTCAAATTGTGTGGTGTTCCACTGGAGATGATAAAATCCTGCTATTTTTGGTTTAGAAGAAAATCAAGTTTTTTTTTCTTCTAATAAACGAATGGTACGATCGTACTCATTTATAAGCGACACTGTACATAGTCTGTGTGCCTTCATGTATGTAAATGAAACATGCTTGTTTTTCAGGGTGTGTCTGTACAGACACCCTACGTTCCGACTTGATAAATGTGTGTGAAAATGCAAATAGATCTTTAAAAGACGGAGAAAAAGAAAAACGTGTGTGAAATACTAATATTGTGTAGGAGGAGGCTATTGAGAATCTTGCTTTTGACCATGTTCGCTGGCTACTATTATTGACAATTACAGATATCTCAGGTTATATGCTTCTAATAGTTACCAATTCAATACAGGCTCAGTTGAGTATTGCTTAACGTGTATCGAACGAAAAGCGACAAAAAAGTTCTCTGAATTAATTCGTTTTTCTTTCTTAGGTGGCGTTTTTTTTGTTTTGTTTTTTTTTCGATAAAAAATTACAAATGAAGCAATTTTTACGTCGCCAAAAAAATAAAATTCTCAACTAAAAAAAATCATTTGATGTGATCATCTTTTTTTTTTTTTTTAAATGTCTTACCAAATTAAAATTAGATAATGTCATCAAATTTTTAGTTCCTTTTCTATACCTCACTTTTCATTGGTTGGATTTGCCGCCTGATGTCACGTGGTCAGCTAAAGTTATTTTAGCCAGAAAATTTGAATTGTATTTTTTTATGAAAACACTGAAAGTTGCAACTGGCTATTTTTCCTTTGTTGTGATAAAAATAGAAATGAAAAGGAAAACTTTGAGATAAATTGTGTGAATGATTTCAACGTCATTTTATCAAAAAAACACTTGTTCGTTATTTGTGTGTTATCTATGTCAATTTTTCTTCGCTTCATTACGTATTTTTGAATCCGTTTTTTCAAGAGGAACCCACTTATTTCACACTGAATGGATTGTTATCAAGTGACCATATTTATTTGAATAGCTCTCTATATTTTCTAGTTAGAAATAGACGTTATAAACACTGCAGTTATAGGTACGAGTCAAGTAGTGCGTTCCCTCATGCAGAGCCAGTAATTCTGTTTCGTTTTGGAGGGGAAAAAAGATTACTTATTAGTAAGACATGAAAGTTTTCGATTGTACAAGTTAATCGGCGTACCGACCCGGCCGTTATGTCGCGTGCTTGCGCGTCAGATTAGAAGTGTCAATGAAAATTTAAAAAAAAAAAATAGTCAGACACTGAAGCGGTTACCGTTAGAAAAGTTTTTCTGTTTTTATTATCTCTAATCTAATTCATTGTATACAACTTGTATAATCGGAAACTTTCGAGTCTTTTTTGGTAATTTATTTTTTTCTTTTCACCTATTTTATTAAACAGTTCCTGGGACATAATGTTATGTTGTTTTTTAAACGCATATTTCATTTTGTATCTGGCTGTATTTTCGACGCGGGGTCAATGTCTCATTTCCAAATTACTTTCAATTTCAAGTCCTGCAACTTTTTTGAAAAAAATCGATATTTTTTGCATTCAAAGAAACTTTCCTTTAGAAATTGAAGTTCCTCCTGGGCTGATTTATTTACACCAGATTATTTATTATTAATTTACATCTGCTTACGAAGTTAGAAGATGTATATGCGTTCACTCGTGTCTGTCTCTCCACACAATACCTCCAAAAGTTCTCAATAAATTTCAATGAAATGTCGTGGTAGGGTAGGCAAAGGAAGAATTCGTTAATTTTGGGATGGATCCATGAATTTTAGAGATACCTACATTACATCTTAGTTATATGTCTACATAATATCTCCAAAAATTCTCAAAAAATATCAATTAATTGTTCTGGAAGGTCATGGAGTGAAAAAGAAATCGTCAAAATTGGGGGCAGATCCAGGAATTCTTTTTTTAATTAAAAAAATTTTTTTTTTTTAGAATTAGATATTTTTCTTCATTTTTCCATACAGTTATTCATTCTTCTCAATAAATTTCAATGACATTTTGTGGAAGGGTGGGCCCTGGGACAACGAAGAATTGATCAAATCTGTGACGGATCCACGAATTTTTCTCCCGTGGCCTTCCCGGCATCGTAGTATGTATAAATTAATTTTCTTTCAGCTTTTAGTGACAATTGCATTGGTAGGGGTATGCGCTCTCTGAATATCTTGTTGTTTAATTCTATGAGTATTTTGCTACGTATGACACCGGTGGATGATCAGTTGAACTTTCTGTCGGGATAGGTCAGCAGGTGGCTTATTTCCACACCTACATCTATTTGTTTGGGGGAACGTCGTTCTATAATTTTTTTAGAAGTATATTAGTGGACTGTCTCGTGGCTGAGATAGTTAGATGTTTTCCATCGGTAGCAGAAGTTCGAATCCCGTTATAGACCAGGATCTTGAATGCGCATTTTTTAGGCAGGAACTTATGTTGATTATACTTACTGTTTTGGTTGTCGATTTCCAATAGCAGCGAAACATTTTGATTCTGTTGAAAAAATGACACAGGATTTTTTTTCTCCATTAGATATGTTATCTGCTTTGCTTTTTTGTTGTAATCTCTTGACCTGAGTGCCCCCAGAAGTGATAATTTGGGACGTTAAACTACTGGATCGCCAAGATCTGGACCCAAGGATCATGAATGTGTCGAAACGTTACATCAGTGACTTAGTTGGAGATTAGGGGACTTAATGGCTCGGCTCTTGGAGGTGCCCCTTCAAAAATGTGAGTTTTGATGAAAAAGGGAAATTTGCAATAGACACGTACTATCAGTTAATTGGTGAAAAACAACCCTAAAGGCTGAATTATTATTTATGCAATTCATGTATGGGAAAATATTTCTTTGTTATTAATGTCATTCGAAACGTAGTAGGTGAACTATTATTTGTAAAGTTTTTGGTGGCTTCCCTCCACTCGGCGGGAGCATTTTAAATAGTCCCCACTCTCCCTACCTCTGTGCATTACACAAATTAGAAAATGGAAAATCTGGACTTTTAAAAAAGAAATTATAGAGGGTTTTGTTTCACTTACCTTTGAAAATGGTCGTGTCTTTGGTAATTCCACATTGACGCACATGTGCAGCGCTTTCCACTTTAATCTGCTTTTGTTTAAGACTCGTACCTGGTCCGGGGGTTCTTCGAGACAACACGTTGTTCACCTCGACAACATCAAGCATAATGTTGGACAGTTTGTTGTCTAAATTGCGACTGATCTCCTTTTGTTGGCGAATTTTTTGTTCGATGAACATGATGGTCCGAAACAAAGAAGTGAAATTGTTTTGGTACATACTGAACAGGTCCTCCGCTTTCTTCAACAGGACTGAATGTTCAGCTATTGTTGTGTTGAGTTCGCGGTTTTTAACTATCTCCCCGAGGAGGGTCGTTTCGACGTTGTGGATCTTCGAGGTGAGTCCCTGGACCTGGTGGGGATCCACTTTCTTGTCATAGTCACCGTCGTCACCGGGGGTCCGGTCGGACTGGACGGGTTGGGTCATCGCAGGACACTGTGAGGAGTCCAGTTCGTTGACCACGATTGTGTAAGCACAGTTGGCTCCGTGGGCCGTAGCCGACTTGCTTTTTCTGCTCGGTGTGACAGGGGCTGGTGCGGGCTCTGGTGCGCCAGGTGCACCAACACGTGTTGCAGCGGCCGCCGTGGCCATCGCAAGCCCCGACAAAATGACACCGAAGCTTATGGTCGTCAAGACGATAAAAAATGACGAAGTCCACGCTGATGAAGGCTGCATGGCGATGCCTTGATAGCTAATGAGAACGGGGGCCGGGCCGATGTGTGAAAGAAAATGAGGGTGAACCGGGTGAGGGGTTGAGCGAACTGAGATCGTTGCATTCAGACCCGAACTGCCGGGGACGTACCTCGCCTGCCTGACTGATTGGCTTACTGGCACTTAGGTGGTCGTGGGTCACACTTGGTTAGTTTGCTGACTGGTTGGCTGTAGCTTTGGTTCGTAAGTGACTACTGATTTTCTTCTGCTACTACTTATGGTAATGTCTCCTCCCTGTGTCGTAGCGCGACCCGAGTCGGCTGGAATTGCAACACAAGACAAGGCCCTCTGTGGTTATCACCCGGAAGTAAGAACGGTTCCTAGTTGAAGGAGGTTTACATTCAGAAATGGAGAGAGAGAGAGAGAGAGAGTGAGAGAGAAACACACACACACACATACACACGCTCAAGAACATTCACTCTTCCACTCTCTTTCCATCATCAGGCACAGACACACACATTTACAGACTTTCGACTGTTTTCCTTTTTCACTCTAAATCAAAGTCCTTTCACTATCAAGCCGAGTGAAACAGATTAATATTCTGAAATGAAAATAAAATTCTTATCGATAATTATCAAGACGGAAATCTGGTCGGGGAAGATTTTTCTCCTTCGTTGTATGAATCTTCTGTAACTTCCCCCACCTCACATTTCAAATGTATAAGTAAAAGTGTTCGTCATGAACTCTGCAAAAACAAGTTAGTGAATGTAAGTAAATAATCCAGTCAGGCCAGCGTCTCGATTTCGGAGTGTTTAAAGAATGGAATTTCTTCCATTTTTCATCTGACATTCAGAGGCGTCGTAGCTGATGGGAGGGGGCTATTTGAAAACGCCCTCGACCCCCGATGATGGGAGGCCCCCCAAAGCTTTGTAAATAGTAATTCATTTACTGCATTTCTACTGACAAATCTCTTTAAATGTTAGAGGGCGCTCCTCAAGGAGCCAACCCCCCCTCCGGTTCCCAAATCTCTAGCTACGCCTCTGCTGACATTTATGCTAATCTTTCCTTTTCATTTGTGACTTCATGTTAATGAATAATGGAAGGGAAGGTGGTCCTGATTCTAAAGTTTCACACCTTCGCACACCCGATTTTCAAAACAGCACACTTGAAGAAAGAGGAGAAAAACAGAAGTAGAAGTATACATTATATTGTAATTGCTTAATATGAATGTATTTACTGCATAAAAATGCATACCTCGATTCAAACTTATTTTGCTGTCAATTTTTTTCAATTCTTCATATTTTCTTATAAAAAAAAATTGGAGCAACTAGGGTAGAGCCCGTTCCAAAGGTGCATGTTTGCCATTATGGTGTGTGGAACAATCTGCCGTAATTTTCATGTAGAATAATTTTCCGTCCGTCGTACGAAACTATGGCTTCGAAATATTTCGGTTACTTCTCTTCGGTGTTGCCAATTTAGATAGTTTATATCAAAATTTGAATAATTATAAAGAGCAGAAATCTAGAGATGATTCATTCAAACTATAAAGAAATACCTGTAATTTATAATGTTTTATTTACTTACCGCTTGGTCGCGTATGTCTGTCCACACGATATCACCGAAAGTACTGAATGTATTCCAATGAAATTTTATGGGAGGATGGGCAATGGGGATATGGGTGAAGTGGCTAAATACTGGGGCAGATCCAGAATTAGTTTTATTGAGAGATATTTTCCACCTCCCTATTTTTTTATCTATAAGTCCACGACTCTCCACGCGATGTCTGGAGAAGTTCTCAAAATTCTGTGGAAGGTTACGCAAAAATTGACTGAAGTTTAGATCGGATCCATGGACATTTACATCCGCTACGTCGTAGTTGTATGTCCAAACCAAATAATATCGTCCAAATTTCATATTTGCCCACACGATGAAAGTCCTCAATGAATTTCATTTTTATCAAATTTCTCAGGAACCGCTGATTAAAAAAAAAAAAAAACAACTTTAAACTCGACACTGCACTGCCTTATGTGTTGACCGAGCAAATAACAAACTTTGTGCAACGACCAGTTGTCCAATAATCGCTGTGTGCACATGCACACAAACATATTTCAATTGTTGTTAGTTAAAGTAACAAAATTCCGTAAGAAAACTAATTTCTTCTTTAATATGAGTTTTATTTATGAAAAATCATAGATGCATATATTTGCTTTCTCTGCTTCTACGGAGTAGTGGTTTTCACTGAGGATCAAGTGACAGTATGTCTCCTCGATACATAGCCATCGCCTGGATAGTTTCAGCTCTTCACTGGCTTCCAAGTTCCTCCAATCTCTTTGGTAGTCATTTCGGGTCAAATCCCAGAGCTCCAACCACTATTGCCATTACCGTCATCTTCGTGTTCCATTTTTTTGTGAGGGAGGGGCTGGATCTCTGGCCTCTAGATATTTACCAATTTTTAAAAATTCTTTCAGCTTCACCCTGTGGTCTGCAGGGACAGCTAAATCCACTATCTGACTCGTTCTTTTCTTCTTGTTCACTACAGTTAAATCTGTTTTTCTGGCCTCGATGGGGTGATCAATTTGAATCTCTGAGGATTTTGCGTGTTTGCTTTAGTTTTTATTGCCGAAATGGAGTCGCTTGCACAATTCTCAGTGATTTACCGTTCCAACCCAACCATATGCAAGTTCTTGTACTCTTTTAGGGTTTATTTATTAATATTTTTGAACTCCTGAGTGGAGAGTATTCTTATGGAATAGAGGGAGAGAGTTATTCTATTCTGCAAATGACCTCATTTTTTGAAGAAATTTTGATCCAACCATAGATATTTTTCCTCGTATACCTATTTTTTTCGATTTAGTGATATTGTATTGAATGTGTTAGTTGCTAATATTCGATATATCACGTGTATTCCAGTCATAATTACCTGCCAAAACCAACCACCCACCTACCTGTCGTCAGTCGTTATGAAACAATATTTTCAGCATTAAAGCAGTCCGCAGTGCAAGAAAAGTACATTTCGGGGACACGCTGCTCACCTCTAACGACGCTTGACGAAAAGAAAAAATCAGTTGTCTGTCTCGTAGATTGGTTGCCAGCCAAGGCTGAGTAGCCCAGTCTACCTTGCTATTTACCCATTACTGGGGTTGGGGAGAGAAAGGATGGATTCGGGCCTTTCCCAAGGGCATTGGTGTGAAGTGAACGTGAATTATCCCAGCCAGAGTTTGAACTCGGTTTGCCGGTTCCATTTCCCTGAACGCGGCACTGTAAAGTAGAATACATCAATCTCAATGACGTACAATGGCTTTTTGAGCACATGCACATTTCTCTCGATGGCTTTTTCAAACAGCTGGATTAATTATTAGATACCATCAACGAAGACTGTCTACCGGTCAACATAAGTTTCTTCACTTTTTAAGTGGTTCTGCCTGGCTGGCTATCCATCTATGTGTTACGTGTAGAGGCCGCACCAATGGCTAGGGCTGATAATTTCAACATTTACTCATTATTATGTCTAGAAAAAAGTTATTGAATCGAAAATTCAGCCTTTTCAGTGATCACCATCCAATAATTTGTCACCCACATCACGTTGCAACAATTTCATCATTCCATTCAGATGATACTAGGGACAAGCATTACCGTTCAAGAATGTCGTATGGGTCTCCCGGCACGACTATCAATCATTCAGTTGTTATGAATGTTGTGACAGCTCAAGGGCTGCATCGTCTATTATTACACATTTTCGTGGACCAGAAAAATAGTTTTATTAATGAATACATTTTATTCGGATGTTTCCGTAACCAGCATGGTATGATTCAGAATAGAAGAGGGTTGTAGCAATCGCCATGAAACAATCCTGTGCTTGCACTGAGAAGTAATATCTTATCAGTAAAAATGTTAAATGGCAAATGCTTTGATAAGATAGTCAATTACTTGACTGTGGGTGTGTCAGCTGTTAGGAAAAACGAACAGAAATAATTACTTTTATTGCCTTGTAATATAAAAGCCGTTGTCACTTTTTTGTGATTTATAAATACACACACACACACACACACACACACACACACACACACACACATATATATATATATATATTCGTTGGTTGATTCTGTAAAATGAACAGAAAGAGAGGAAGGGGATACTGCGAACACACAGACGCAATATTGGCTACTGTTTTCAGGCAAAGTACTATATCTGTGTGCTCGTGTTCGTTAATTTAGGCAGGCGAATGCTTCCAGTAATATTACTACTATTACCACTATTACTGCTGCTAATGTCTCAATTTCGTTTTTTACCCAATTCTGTTGCTTCATTGTTTCAAAATTATCAATAAAAAGAAAATATGATGATTCAACCGAGAAATTGACTGAGAAATGAACTTTATTCAATGTATGCACTTTTTTGTTTGCAATGAATATATTCATGATGAAAAATATGTATTTGTATAATTTGTCCACACGTAGAAAACCCCGTTATCCTAACGGGTACTATGTTAGACTATAAATATTTCAAGCTGCGTGTGGCGGGCTAGATGTGGTACATAGGCTATAGCTTGGTGACCCTTGGTCTAGCAGACTAACTGTTTTAATTATACGGAAAGAAATCGACCATATCTACTATTATGATCATTATATTGTTATAATCTGTTTTGCTTTTATTCCGACGAGGATGAAAGTTGAAGACGACGCCATTGTCTCTGATGAGAGGAAAATGCTTCTGTTTCAAGCAGAGAAAAATATCCAAAGAAATCGAAAAACATTTACTAAAATTTGAATCGATTAACCCAACTGAGTTGTAGTGAGTCTTGGTAATAAAGTACCTTTAATGTGTTCGTACTCACCGATTGTCATGTTAATTGATTGCTTTCGTTGACGATTGTTCATTCCTTTTTTTTTCTATGAGAATGGCCAGATTAAGTTCAGCAATACTTTGAATAATGCAGTTTTGATTTGTACATAGTTTGATGTAGTACGGTCATGGTATTGCTGTACAAATTAATGTAACTACCGTATTTACGGGATATATGACACGCTCTTTTTTTAAAAAGTTCTGTCTTAGGAAGAGAACGCTTTATCAGTTGTTTAATAACGTGACTGTGCTGTGCAAACAATGTAAATAGCCAGTCACTGTGGAGGGTTAATATAGATTTGAATGGATAAGAGCAAAATAGAATAAATGACCTGATAGTATGGAGAGCTATGAAGATCAGAGTAAAAGATAGTGGGGTTCTTTTTATTTTCTCAAGAATGTACTTGCAAAACTGGTGAAATACAGTAATCATTATAATCAGACCATGAACAGTTTGGAAATTTTTGGAATGAATTAAGCGCACTTATTAAAGAATACCGTTTCTTTTCTGACGTACAAATGAATGGGATCAGTCGCAAATAGTCCTCATTCATTGGTTGAAATCCATTCGTTCGGGGCATACATACGCACTTAGTGGCCAATTTGATGTGTCATGTTTTCATTTTATTAAGTGTGTCCATCTATTTAGTAAAAGTTAAAATTAATTTGATAATCTAATCTGACTAAATTGGAGAAGTATCCTTGTATGTATGTATGTATGTATGTGTGTATGCTCTGCGATTACTCAACACTGGTCATTGTACGAAGTTGACGTTTGCCAGGTCTATTAGTCAACACACAAGGCTATGCGGCGTCTCGTTCGAAGTTTCTCGGATCGGCATTTCTCAAGAAATCGAGTAAAATATATAGATTAAAGATTATTGATCTTTATTTCCCCTGATTTCTGCCCTTTAGAATTATCAAATTATAGATATAAAATATCTAAATTGGCAGCACTGAAGAAACGTAACCGAAATACTCCGAAGCCGTAGTTTCGTAAGACAGACGCTAAATTATTTTACATGACAATTATTGCAGGCTGCTTCATTCACCATGAAGTCCACCCCTTCCAAACATGCACTTTTGGAACGTGCTCTGCCTTAGTTTCTTTAAAGAAATTCTTGGTCGATATTTCTCATGATAAAAAAAAATTACTCTGAAAAGCGACTGACTAATTTTCAAGAAAGGAAGTGTATTCTCTATTGAATGTCGACTATTTTGGCACCCGATCGTGGAGATGATGAGGGTGATTAATCAACCTTCCTAGCAGGGCACAATGTGACACAAGGTTCATTCAACGTGGGTAAGGACAAAATTGCCCGATCCCCGCAACGCTGCAACTTGATGATGATGATAAGGGACAATTGTAAGCTTGTTGGGCCCTCCGTTTTTCGCCCTGGGAGCAACAGGGAACAGCTTGCCAACTCTTTTATTTCTGTCAACGAAGTTGGAAGAGGTCCACTTTCCGGAATTAAAGCGCTTTTTTTCTACTGGCTGTTGGGCATTTTTGGCACCAGATCACGGGGATAATGGCGATGATTCGATGGGGAACAATTGCAAGCTTGTTGGGTCCATATCGGATTGATGGAACGAGAGAGATTGCTTGTCCGATATGAAGGAGGAGAGGGGAGATCAGTTTAAAAAATTCTTGTTTGGTAAACCGCGAAAGAGGCCAACTAAGACGACGTGATGCCGTTGAATCTTTCCCGTTTCTTTTTCTGTCTTTGCTGACAGAAGCATTAAGGAAATCTATGACAGCTGTCGATTTGCGGGGGCGGGGCTTCTTTGCTGCTCCCTCACTGAGAAAACGACGGAAAGATGTCAATAAATACACAACGTTCCATCTTGTCAACATGACTTTTTTTTTTTATTCATTCATTGCGTTGTAAATAGATCTTTGAAAATTATCTCTTTGTGCCCTAATTCACTCTCCTCTGTTTGGCCTGGAAGCACGGTTTGCCAACACTTATAGAGTCAGTCTATGGTTCTGGCATAGAGAAGTTTATTTGTTCTGAGATTTTCAGATTAAGTATTTTCGTTTGAAAAACGTTTATAAATGGATCTTTGATAATTATCTCTTGTGTTCCAATCCACTCTCCTCGCTCCCAGAAGCAGAAAGGCCAACTCTTCTGGTTCCGTTTTACTACTCAATATCTCCAAAAGTTCTCAATGAATGTCAATGACCTGTTGCTGAAATGTTTGCCACGGACTAAGGAAAAAATAGTTAAATTTTTGGACCGAAAGATTTCAATATACATAAAACGTTTCTTCTTGTCAACACGATTTCTTTTTCTTATTCATTTATTGCGTTGTAAATAGATCTTTAATGATTATCTCTGAGTGCCCCCGTTCACCGTCTTCCCTCTATTTTCGTCCTGGGGGCAGCAAGGAACGGCTTGCCAACACTTTTAGGGACTGTTTATGGTTCTGCAGAAAAGATGTTGGTTTTACGATTTCGAGGTTAAGTATTCTTACTTAAAAAATATCTACAATTTGTACTCGAGGTGTGATGGGATGGGAAAGACGGTGATTGCATTATTCTGTCCATCCAGGTTTTTTTTTTTTTTTTTTTGGTTGTTGTTTTTCTTAATCTTTATTTTACTTGAGCAATTTGCTATGTTCTACTTCTGAATGGCTCGTCAGAGGTTTGAGATAACCTCCTCAATCACACATTTTGGGTACACATTTCCTTATCTATCCGTTACCCACCTCTCACGACACTGGACGAGGTTTTTGAATCCATTTTTCCGGACCTAAACCTATTGAACCAATGCTGAACAGTTCGCTCTATAGTAGTGTTCACTCCAAATGCTTTGTCGATGTTATCAGCAGCTTGAGCAGCTTGATGTTCTTATCTAAAAATTAGTCTAACTTCTTTGAAGACACCATTGCTTGTTGAGGTCTTCCAAACCTCCGATGATATCGCTAGAATCTACAGAAAATGCAATTAGATCAAACTTTTCACCTTTAGCATTATTCTGTACAAATTTTAAAAAAAATGACATCTCACGTGTGACTACGTAATGATTTATGTTCTTTCTTAAATTTAATACGATCTTCTTACTATAATTGATCTGCTTGTGTGTGACAGTCTACCGCAAAAATCACACCACTTAACCCCATGAAATTTTCTGTGCGTACTAATGTGACCCCTGGAGGTGTTTTTTTTTTTTTTTTTTTTTAGCAATTTAGTTTTTGACTCCCCTCAATATTTAGGCGGCTGGAAGTTGATTTACAATGTGGATCTATACGCTAAAAATGGACACATTTTTTGTGCCCACTTACTCAGTTGAATCTGCTGGGTGTTGATGAAGAACCGCTCTATCGCAGAACGATTGGGGACTTCGTATCGTTCTTAGAGAGGAAGGGGAGTAAAAGGGATATGTCGGCTGCTGATTGAAAATGCTTTATCTCGTTAACAGTGAATTGGTCCCTGCATCCTCGTTTTTTTTTCTTTCTTTTCTTTTTTTTTTTTGATTCGGACCTTTTTTTTCTATTTATCACCACTCAACTAAAGTCGAGAGAAATAACTTATTCATTGATCACTTTTTTTTCCCCGAATTTTCAATTGATCAACCCCAACAAAAGATGTTGGTCATGTGGTAGTTTCTATTGATAGACCATCCAGACCGAGCTATTGAATTTATTTATTTTGTAGCTACAAAATTCAATTCCTCTGAAGATTCTGATGATGGCTACATTTCTGCCTTTGTCCAGCTGGCATATTTGAGAAGTATAAATCATTTCAATGCCAATGTCTGTCATTTACGAAATGTTGGGCGGATTTTGAATTCGTGCTGCTTTTTTTTACACACACACACACACACACACACATATATATATATATATATATATATATATATATATATATATATATATATGTGTGTGTGTGTATATATATATACATAAATAAGTGAGGTTTTTTTTAGTGTCTTCCCTCCCGTTCCTCTCTTCCCAACCTCTCTGTCTCGCTCTCGCAACTTACTAACCCTTCCCTCTCTACCATATGCCCCCCCTGCTCTCTCCTTCCCTCCCTCCATTCACTCACGCACACTCTCTCTCTCACTTCCAACAAGAATTTAAAGTATGTACACTAGAAAAAAAAGTCCGGGCGAATGGCAGACCTGTGGGTAACGATAAAAGAATCTAAGATGACCCAGGTCATCTATTTGGATCAAGTAAGTGAAAGTGGCCGAGCAGTTAGCGAACAGGTTGGGGTATCAGAACGGTTTTTGGCACGAGTTCGAACTCTGGCTGGGAAAGGCATGTATCGATATTCCTCATAGGCTAGCGTGAAGTCACGTGTTCAACCTTAAAAAAGCTTATAAAAACAAAAAACGATACCAGTGGATACTTTTTAGCCTGTTCTAATCTTGACTCATGGTTCGACTTGCCATTTCCAAATATCCCGAGAATAAGAAGAGGGCATTCCAGACTGAAAAGGGTGACACAAGCGGACTGACCCTCCCAGAAGTGTTGACATCGTTCCTCAACAGTAGTTTCAACAACAGCGACTACCTGTAATAAAAGTTCTCAGTTTACACTATCTTTACTATATTTGAGGTTATTTTTACAAATCTTTTTGTCAGTCCCCTTCCCCCCCCCCCGCCTAAAGGGACATTGTGTCAGGGTTGATGTGTTGATGGAAAACTACTAAATCGCAGAGCGAAAGGGGACTTCGTAGTGTTCATAGAGAAGAGGGGGAACAGTGATGAAATGGGTTTGGGAACTAGGTATACGATGATGATTCCATTATTAGACATTAAACATGAAAAAAATCCTGGAAATTGTAGGTATACGCCGTATCCGCAACGGACTCCTGTCCCATTTCCAGCACTAGAGGGGATATAAAGTGCTAGAATACGGACTCTCACGACTACCAGGCCACATGATTTTGTAACCCCTAATGGACTAGCTCAGGATTGATAGTTTGTTGACCTATGAAAAAATGGCAAATAGGTACTCTATTAATGCTTGTGGTACTTGTTTAAAAATATTTGATTTAATTGATTTTCATTAGGAAATGACAAAAAGGACTGGATTTTGAAACTTTTTAATAATCTTCGCTTTGAGGTGGATTCATGCCTTTCCCAACGGCATTGGCACGAAATGAATGCAAACTTTCCCAGCTGGTGTTTAAATTTCGTCCAAGGAGTTAACCAAGTATTAGTTAATATCGCTGAAGAAATTGACGGTTATATTTGATTTTCTATGAGATGATTTTCGTAGCAAATAGACCATACATACATATACAAATATTTACATCTAATCAATTTCATCTCAGGTTTTATCGAAAAGAATCGAACCCAACTGGAAGAGTCCATTATTTCAAATGGTAGATAGGGAATATTTTCAACGGCAAAATTATCACCTTCAAGAGGAAGAGCCCAATGTTATGGACGGAGAAACAAAAGAAATAACTGTGCTCATTCGAGAAGATTTCACTCTTAACATTCCACTGGTATATCTGTATGTACCCTTTTTAAAAATACCTTCCCACTGAATGGTATCAATTGAAAATTGACCACTTTGGACACAAATATTCATTGGTTGTACATATCTTCTCTCTCAAAGCATTAATGGTTTCCAACTAATGTGATGATTTCTACAATCAGTCATTGTTTTGCGAAGAAAACTTTTCATGTTTTGTTCTTTTCTATGCAAAATCTACAATGGTCTCTTTGCTCACCTGAAAATAAGATGCAGACAGACATTTTTTTCAAGTTTTTCTGCTCCCAGATTCAGGTTGTTTGTTCATGTTGAACAGATTCCTCCTTTCTTAATTCCTCCACCACCCTCTCTCCTGATCCCCTCCCCATCCTCTTTCTTGACCTTCTCCTTCACCCTTTTCCTTGATCCCTCCCCCCATCTTCCTTGACCCCCTTTCCCTCTGAATTAACCCCACCCCATCAATCTGGTAGTGGATGCCTTCTTGTACAGTGTGATTGAGCAAGCAACAAAATGAAATGTATGATTGTTGCCTGTTTGTATCAGACATTCTTGTTCATTATTCAATGTTGCATTCTGGGTTGTTTTATTAAATCAGGTGAAAAGATGTCTTTCGTTTTTCCTTTGAAGTTTGTGTCTCAAATGAGAACGACGACAAGAAATCTCACCGGTTCCTGAAAAAGGACTTACGGCGATGTGGGTTAATTCATTCCAAGGACGGAAACGGAGGGGGTACGCGGGGGTACAGCGTATACCTACTTCTCTATTTCCAGTTTTCTTTTCTGTATTCAATGTCCACTGATCGTTCCCAAAACAATCACTGATTCATTCATTCGTTTCTTATCGCTTACTGCCAGGCCAATCAGAGTTGGGGTAGTTAGGTTAAGAGAATCTTTGGATTGTGGTCTCCCCTTTAGGAGAATTCCACAAGAAGCTCACTACACGACCCCCAGATCTACTAACGGCACCTGGTATTACCAGACAGTTTTTTTTTTATTTTGGTACTAACTGGGATTGAGGTTGCTTAACTTCGTTGATCGCACGAAAATAGTCTGTCCAACCCGATTTGGCCGTAACATGTGTTAATAGGACCCTTTTGCAAGTTGTTGTTTCTATGCACAATCCCTAGTCGGTGACTGTTGGTAGCACCTGGTTTAGAGAAAAAAATTGAGGGGGGGGGGCGAGGAAACGAGTTCTCATGATACAACTGGACACTGACAGCGTCAAAATCCTTAACAAAAAAAGCAGACGACAGTTACAGAGGTAATTAAAATCCACTATTTGGATATTCGTAGATATCGTGATCTAGAATTAGATGTTTTGGGTTGCGTCTGTGTCAAGAAACGACATCTTAGATGATTTTTATCAAAAAGATAATTTAAAAAAAATGTTTTTTTGATTCCATTTTAGTTGTAAAACTGACAATAAATTTGGCATTCAATCTTAGATTAAATCTGGTCTTTCAGTTTCAGTGGTAAAAGTTGATAATTTCACTGTGGGAATAATTCCACGGTGAAAATAATTGCTTTTTGCTATTGTTTAGGTGCAGCATTATACAATATATTTTATGCATACTTTACTAAAATTATGCAATAGTTATTGACGTCACTTAGCACACATAGCAAAAACTTATGCAGCCACACCTTCATCTACCACAGCCTCGGCACGTGGCCTCGCCCCCAACGTTCAAAACTGCATTTTGATTCCTCTATTTGATTCATTTGAAACCATCAAACAAAACTGTCGACATCTGCATTAGTTTATTGAGTTTTAAGCTGGCTGCTATGTGTGAATCGCACCGATACCAATGGAGCTAGGTGGGCTGAAAGTTTAAACATTTACTCCTTAATATATCTAGAAAGAGAAATCCTTCCAATTTTTTTAGGGAGGCAATGTACAATGTAAATGTATGTTAGACTGGCCCCTAATTTGTGTCTGGTAGTGTTCACACTAGTGTTTTGAAAAATTTGTATTTTTTTTTTTGGTGATCGCCGCCAAACAAAAGGCAAAACTTTTTAATTGATCACCCTTAACAATGGCATGTTGTCAAAAGGCATTGGTCATGTGATGGTTTCTATTGACCAACCAAACCTCTTTATTTATTGATTTATCCTGCTTTCACATATTCCTTGCTATGAGCTTCCCAAACTGTGTGTCACAGCACTTAAGTGTGTCACCGATAATCTCGAGGTATGTAAAGAAATTATGTATCATTCTGCTTATTATTTAAAGATAATTTTCCTAAGTCATTTTGTCTACTGGGGTGACATTATATATTTGGCTTGGCTAAGAAGACTTGTGTCGCAAAATATTTTTATCGCCAATGTAAAAAGTTTAAGTTTCGTAATGCTAGTAATTTACCTTAGTTGGGAGAGGTATATGTATTAACTCATGCCTGGCTGTTCATTTGTCCACTCGATATCTCCAAAAGGTCTCTATGAATTTCAATGAAATTTTCTGTGGGGTGGCCATGGGTCACTTCAAGTGAATAAATTTAGGGGCGGATCCGAGACTTTTTCCGATTGCCCCCCCCATTGGGTGTCAAATGAGAGGAATTCAGGGAATTGTTTGTTTCTCAATATTCTCTGCTGAAATGAGAGGCTGATGTGTACGTCTTATACGCCATCTAATGCGGTAAAATTGAAATGGAGTCACTTGTGAGTTCGGTTTAAGGGATTCGGGATATGAATAGAGTTAAATAGTTAAAATGTCTCCCCCATTCTCTAAAACGACTATGAGAGACATTTGCTAATGGTGCAGAGCTTCAAACGTTTTTAACAGCTGATAAATTGAAAAGAGAGAAAATGGGTACGAAGACGGAAACGCTGGTGCAACTTGACACTACAGCCTCCGAAATAAGAACTCAATTGACAACATAACTGTTTCTAGTTAGCTCATTTGAAATGGTACTTGTTGCTATTCTCGTCACCTCAAAGTGTCCATAGAGTACACAAGGCCCCGTCTCTTCCCCCAGACAGAAAACACAAGCAATCAAGAAAGATATGCAATGCAAATATAACTGGATGTCCCCCTTCCCCCTACTCACTCCCCCAGCTGTCCCGTTTGTCGTTCTTAGGGTTGTATTCCTACTCTGTCTGGTGGTGTTTGTTTATTGGTAGATTTGGCTGCCAGACACGAGATCAGAGTTGTCTTACGCAGCCCACATTCTCCAGGGTCAATTCCTGGCGGTTTATTTATCTTTGGCGACGAAGTTGGAGGAGGTTTGTACTCAATCGAGTCTATCTATCCACACGATATCCCCCAAAGTTCTTCCGTGTTCATTTTGTGGAAGGGTTAAAGAGGGATCAAATCATCGTAGCCCTACAAATTGCCCGACCAACCAGCCAAGTCTGCTACAGATTCTCATCTGTATCTATGTGTGTGTTCCACAATCTCTCTGAAAGTTTTCAATGAATTTCAATGACATCTCGTGGAAGTTTGGACTATGTGCTGAGAAAAAAATGTTTATACTGTTGGGTGGAATCTAGGCATTCTTACAGTTACCTCCCCTGTAGTTTAGTGATTTTCGTTCAGTTTTTAGTGACAATGGCATTGGCTGAGATATGTGCTCTCTGAGTTCTTTCCAGTCTGATTACCTTGTGTGACCTGAAACAACTAGGGCACAATTACGAATATTGTCAAAACAGATATTTAAAAAAAGTCAAGCGGAAAAACAGCGATTACAACACCACCTATCCTTCCACTATCCCCTTGCGTCATCATTCATAAAGACTTGGAATAGGTTTTTCTTTTATTTTCAATTGAGAAGATTAAAAAAATCTTGGGTAGCAGTTCTCGTAATTTCTATCTTGAAGAAAAAAACTCGGCCGTTGTTAGTTGGGAAATTCAAGGTTTCAAAAACTGGCCATTCATAAATTTCTTTTGACTTGTTTAATTTTTTTAGAACTTGCAATCAGTGGCGATGTATGTGTGTGTATGTATTATGTTGTTACACATGAAATGTGTTTTTTCCCCACCTCATAGAGAATAAAGCAAAAAGTGAAAATTTACGATTGTAATTGCATTTTTCATCATATTCTATGTAGATAGTGATACTACTCATTATTACTGGAGGTTTGGGGCTTAGAACAAGCAATGATGTCACCCAGGGAATTGGAATAATTTTCAAGTACCACTTCAAATTTGGACATAATGCTACTCAAGCTGGCGATAACGTCAAAGCATTTCGAATGAAGATTACTACAGTGCGCACTGTTCAGCATCGGTTCAATTGGTTTAGGTCTGGAAATATGGATTCAAATAATAAAGCCCAAGGGAGGCCGAAACCTATTCTTAATGATGAAGGATTATCAAGCGTTTCCTGGAGACTAAGGGCTTCAACAATGACCATATCATGTCGTCTCAAGGCACAGGAAAGATAAGCTGGAAAATGAATCCCATATGAATTGAAAGTTTTTATAACAGTGTGCGCAGTGTTGCTTATCTAGCTCTTTCCGAGCTAAATTAAACGTTTTTCTCGTTTTGGCAGCTCGAAAGTTTAACATTTAGCGCTATTTTTCATATATCATAGCCATTTTTAGCAATTAAAAATGAGGTATGAAGTTCTCCAGTATTCTCATATACGCTTAGCATTTAAAGATTTTCCTAGTTTATCAAGCATTTTGAACTTCATATCAATAATAAAAGATTCATTAATAAAGGAGCCATAATTTTTGCTTTTAGTAAACTTATGACCACTAAATCTGAAGAATTTTGTAGAGATGACGTATAATCATTAGGGGATCGTTGTTTTTACTTCAAAGTAGTTCTGATTAAATACTTACTGTTTTTTTTATATGTATATGATAATTTATATTACTATTCAAATTATGACATTTCGTATATAATAGCCCTATATGTTTAGAAATAAATGTTCAATTTTGAACACCGACCGTCACAGCCTGTGTTTGAACTCGGTTCGCTGATTCTGTTCTCTGTTCCACTGACCATTTAGCCATCCGTTCCTTTTTGGGTAACAACTGATGTAAAAAATGCAACTCGTTGAAAGTTTGTTTTCCTGTTATTCAAACTTGCTGGGAAGGGGCGGGGTATTGCTCTTTTACGCATTTTTTAATCAAACTACCAAGGCTAAAATTTCTTCAATTCCTTCAACAGATTGCACATCTCAGGAGAAAAAGTTATAAACTGGGATGTCAACTTTCATTCAGCGTATACTGTTGATGTTTACCTCCTAACTGCCTCGTCATCTTCTGCGAAATATTCATATCAATAGAGAGAATTGTCGTAAATAGTGCCTCTATGCTGGCTATGGCTTCCGCCATCCTCGCTTGGGTGCCGCATACCACATAATCTCTTACTTGGCCTGTTACGATCTGTGGTATAGACTTGGAAGCGTCAAGCACCCAAAGTGGAATCACTCACTTCACCCAACGTTATTTTACACATAACCAGTGGGAGAGTTGGATCAATGCCTTTCCCAAGGGCAGTAGCGTGAAGGGAACAAAAACTGTCCTGACCAGAATTTATAACCTAGCTTGCCGAGTCCATTGTCCGTGCCGGTATATGCAGAATGCTTATAACCCTTCAAAGACTTATTGATGTCCTATGTTGTTCGTAAATTTCACTTCTGGTTTTAAGAGACAATAGAACGGATTTGGTATTCGTTTTTGCTTCGAACCAACATTGTTTAATTTGTTAGAATTTGTACAGATTCTGGGTTACCTTGGTTAACGACTGGGTTCTATTCTGAATGCTAGGTCGCTCAACGCCTCATTCTAGCATTTGAAAATCCAATCTTCACTCCCACTTTTCTTAATCTTTTTTAATCCAATTTGCTTTTTGTTAAACTCGTACTACCGACTTTCATCTTTATTTTCATATGTAACAACAATGACGGATGACAATGACCAGTGACGATGACGAATTCACTCCCACTTCTAAAGCTCAACTTGGGTTGACTTGTTTTGCTTAAGTTTACAAATCGCATTTACTGGAACTACTATAAAGGAGCTGAAATGGTACACGTAGTTTTGGAATAATATTGTACGGAGGAATTATTTCTGTTTGTTTTACCTTTCAGATTTTGATGAAGCAAGGGAGTTTGACCCTAGCGCAGCCAAGCTTGTAGTTCTTTACTTTAAAAAAAAGAGCGCGTATTTGGCTTTTTCTCAGAACCTCTACTTCTATCTTCCTCTTATCTTTTCCGGGGGAGGAAATGCTTTGATTATGAATTTCCGTTTTTGTTTTCTTCTTGTACGATCTGTCCGGTCGATAAACGAGTCAGAACCCTGTACATTGTAACAACTTTGCACTTATGGCGAGATGGGTGGTGGAGGAAATGGATTAGTTTTGTGTGGGTGGTAGAAGAAATGGATTAGTTTGTGTGGGTAAACGATGCGAGAGGGATTTTGTATGTGTGAGGGAAAGAAAAAAAGATAATTGTGCATTTTTGTTCATGTAGTGGAAGGTTGGGGTTAAAGACTGAGAAAATAACCCCGACAAACCCCATCATTTTTAGAACGCTCAGACGTCTATGTATTTGTGCTTACTTGTTTAATAAACAGGATTCAAAATAATTGCTCATCGGTCTGGAAGCCATTTCAGAAATTCCTCAATTCAGAATATTTGCCCGACCCCCAGATGTAACTGGATTATTGCACAAATTGGGAGTGACAAAATGAAAGGTAAAGTCTTCAAACTTATGAAGTCTATAGGTTTTACTAGTCTCAAGCATTTTCTTTCTTGATTTGATTCACTCATGCAACCTTACGTGGCTTTTTTTAGCCAAAGCATTGCAACATGTGTACATGGACAGCAATAGTTGAACAGAAAGAAAAGGTAGCTCTATTCACTGGTTGATCTCTTTTTCTTCCTGTATTAGCAACCTCTATTAATGACTTCGTATTTCTAATTTGCAAAGCATCGCCTCTGAGTACCAAAAAGTTTTGCTTGTGTATTTGAAAAGCAAAGCAATATGAAGTTGCTTCGCATCTACGATACAGAAGGAAATGATTTTGTCGCCATTTCTCGAACGACTCATCGAAACCCAACCATTGCCTGTAGCAATTGTGGGATATTGTGGTAACCGGGTGCCAGCCCGACACTCAGAATGAACTGCCCTACAGGTCTTAAGGACTCCATAAGCTCTATTATTTCACTCATGGCTGTTAGTGCAAAGGGAATGCAAACTACTCCAGCCGGAGTTTGAACCCTGTTCTCCAATTCCATTCTCCGTGCTGCTAACAGTTAAACCACTTCGCCCTCTTTCTTGAAAAAAAACCCCTGTGAGAGCTATTGTTTCCCTTTTGATCTTCTTTTCCTTTGCCTGTAGGGGTTGATAGCTGCGTCTTATGTTGGTGGGTTGTTAGTCACTACGCCTATCCTATGACAGGTGTTGGGGGTCGATATGCCAGTGCAGACTGACCCGGAAGTCAGGAGGCTATCGGCAACAGCCTGTCGACAGGCCTGCATCCCCCCACCACCACCGACCAATGATTCCCTGCTTCGTTGTGATTTCTAATTCTCTCAGCTTCTTTGCTCTGCGAGTCCATTTCTTTGCTACTTAGCAAATTTTCTTTTTTTGGTTTGCCTATTCACTCCCAGCATCATCCCCATCCTGGTGTAGGTCGACTGGCATATGCAAGACACACACACACACACCCAAGGCAAAAGTAGAATATTGTTGCTCAACAAGACTGGTCTGTTGAGGCACTCAATAAAAACGTCACGTGACCAACTCTTTTTGGCAGCATGTTGTGTGTGGGGGTGATCAATTTTGAAAATTAGAAAAAAAGGGGATCAGTGAATAAGTTACTTTTATCTCCTTTTGTTGGGCAGTGATCGCGAAAACAAAACGAGCGTGGATGCTGCTGGACACAACCTAAGTGACCAATTTTGTATGAACTTGCATCGTAAATCATCTCCCCACACTCATTATTTTGGAAGGAATTTGAGAAAAAAGTGTTTTCTAGACATAAGGAGTAAATGTTCAAATTTTCAGCCCTATGGCTCCATTGGTGCAGCCTTTATGTGTGACACATACACTGATAGCCAGCTAGCCTAACTTGAAAAATTCATGTTGGTAGTTTTGGTTGACAGTTTCTAAAAATGTATTTTCCTCTTTCTCCCCTCGCCTCTCTTTCTCCCCTCGCCTCTCTTTCTCCCCTCGCCTCTCTTTCTCCCCTCGCCTCTCTTTCTCCCCTCGCCTCTCTTTCTCCCCTCGCCTCTCTTTCTCCCCTCGCCTCTCTTTCTCCCCTCGCCTCTCTTTCTCCCCTCGCCTCTCTTTCTCCCCTCGCCTCTCTTTCTCCCCTCGCCTCTCTTTCTCCCCTCGCCTCTCTTTCTCCCCTCGCCTCTCTTTCTCCCCTCGCCTCTCTTTCTCCCCCTCGCCCCTCTCCTTCCCCTTTTCAGGACAGGTTGTAGTCTCTCTCTCTCTTGTCTTTCTCTTTCGTTTGACATATGATAAAATTGGAAATGAAGGCGTGCCTTTACGTGAAGTATACTGCTCTTTATCCCCTCAAAATTTCCAGGAGTTATGGTGGGAAGCCTCAAGAGGAAAAAAAAGGCTGAGTAAAAGAATGCAAGTTGTTAGTGCTATCTTTCTCGGACTCACCAGGTTGAGATCTAAGTGTAGTATCTGATCCTCAAATATGTTCTTATCTTCAGTTGGGATGCAGCATAAATGAAGTGATCCTGGTCTCAGGGACTCCAACCCTGTGGCAGCACCTCTCCATTGCTCTATAAGTAGAAGGTCATGAGTAGTCCTGACACCTTTCAGTGGAAGAGGTAGGCAAGTTACAAAGTAAGGATAAATTAACTAGAAAAAAATTACTGATTCAAGATATCCTCCATGAGAAATACCCGAAGATGGCTGCAGGGCTCAACAGCCAAAATGTTGTGACCATAACAACCAAGATGGGGATACTAATCTGAGTAAATCAGTGTTTAACAAAGATATTCTTCTTCAGATCAATGCTATGCTTTTCCAGAATAACTTATAAAAGCTGGAAAAAAACAAAACAGCAAATTTTATAACTTTATTAACTCTTAAATCCATAAACCACTTGTAATTGACTGTGCAACTCTTCAATGAACTGTATGAAAAATAGTTGCATGGAACTCTTCTGTGAACTGAATGAAAAAATTCCCCATATGATCGAAGAGAGATAATTTTAATCAGAAGTTATTTCCATTGAAATTGACATTCTATTTTCTCATGTTCATCTTTTGTATTTGAAGATAACCATGGCTTGAATAAGTAATGTCTGAAGTCATCACTTGCACTGCATTTAGATTAAAGAAAGTGAGAGTCACTCTCTTGTCCCACAATATTAATATGGTAATTAACTTAAAAATGAATGAGCAACTGCTTTTCTGGTCTGTAGGGTTGACTGTTTTGAAAAATTATGTTTGTTATAAAGTGGCCCCAGGATGAAATGACAATACATCAGCTGATAAGGAATTGTTGACCTGTGCTCTCTTGTAACTTGACCCTTTCTCTCAGAGGTGCCCTTATTGGGGATCAATGTCTTCTTGTTAGAATAAATCTTTGAAAGAAACTTCTCTTGTCTCTTTGGATTTTGTACAGTTCAATAGCATCCTACTTGGCATTGTCAGAATAGTTAATTGTTTCATCTACAAACGATGGATAGATAGAAGAATCCTCATTAATTTTGATATTGAGTGGAAAATGTTGGTGTACTTGAGCTTGGAAAGAAACAAGTAACTTTAAATAATAGAATATATTTTATTTCATCGAACAAATGATTAGAAATTATAAGATTTTTAATCAATACAAAAATTACTCAGGAGGGTACAAATTAAGTTTAATGCCTCACGAGCCGTACCCATCTATATACTTAAATATACAGTATAATTTTATTATATCTCAATTTAAAGTTATTTTTAAAAAATGATAAAGATCTATAAATGAATTTTTAAGAAGTGGAAAAATATTTATAATCTGCCAATTTTTTAGATTTTTTTGTATTACAATTAAATTACAATATTTTTAGACCAGATTTCAACTGAGATATTTTTTTATTTTACAATTCAATAATTTACTCATTACAAAATGTATTTATGAAGTATCCTTTGAGAACTCTTTTGAAGCTATTTCTGCTTGAATGAGAATATTCCAACTTAGTGTAGCTTTGTATATCTTGGAATTTTTGAGATGAGGTATTATATTATTTCCATTAATATTCGGACCATCCTCATCTTTGTTGTTTTTCATACAATGTTTCGGCCGTTACACTCTACGGCCTTCGTCAGGTAACATCGGATAAATAAAGGGTTCGGTTCGTTACTTCCCCAAATCTACCAGATGATACCTGACGAAGGCCGTAGAGTATTAATATTAATGGAAATAAAATTAGTGTAGCTTTGTTTAATTAAATCTCTTCCATCAAATAAGGGACCTCCTGAAGACTCTTGTGTTCAGAGGGCTTTTTTCTATTTGGTAAGTGAAAAATTTATCAAAACTGTTTAGATGTTTTTGATTAATAAAATCATGAACTATTAAACATTTTATTATAATTATGTCGTCTGGGACTCATAGAAAGGAGAATTAATCAACGTCTTTCGGCAGTATGCGATTCTGGGGATGATCATTGAAAAATCTAAATTGACAAAAAATGTTTTTCTATACATAATGAGTGAATGTTAGAATTCTCAGCCTTCTAGCTTCATTGGTGTGGCCTGTACTGGTAACATTTTAATAGCCAGCCAGCCAGGCAGAACCACTTAGAAACTGTGTTGTCTGGTAGACAGTTTTAGTTGGCAGTTGTTGGTTTCTAATAGAATTCCATGGTTTCCTCTGAGTTTTTGTTGAAAGGAAATCCATATTATATAGTCATATAGGAGGTGCAAGTGGTGTAATGGTTAACAACCCGAGACAGTTTACATTCACATCGTACAGATGCGCTTGAGAAAGGCATGAATCCATAAATCCATATCTTCTCCCCCATTTATTGGTTAAATTATGGGAAGACACTGCCCTTTAGCCTATTGAGACAACCAGTCAATGGAAAGCACAACTTTGAATTCCAAATCATACTCACAAGAAAATAATGGCAACTGGTGATGTCAATCAGCCACTACTTTCCCCAAAACCAGTATGTCTATACAATCTTGAGAGGTGTTGGAAAATGGCTGTTTCTTACAATAATTGAAGTCATAGAATGTTGCTTAAAAGGGCATTTTAGAAATGGCTCTCTTAGATTGAATAAAAAAGGCGAACACATTTTGCAATTATCCTATTGGAGATATACAGGTCTACCGTGATAAGTGTGTGTAATTCATCCCAAAATTCTGCATACTGTTAAAAAACACACTGTTCAGGGGTCTTACTATGATTTAATGTTTTTTGTTTTTTATTTTCCCAGCTTATTCTTAGTTACATTAATTTGTACGGCAATACCCTAACTGTACTATACCAAAACTTGTACTTATCAAACCACACTATTCAAGTAATTCCTGTACTTATATTTTTATAATAACTCATTGTGATTCATTTCTGATGAATGGGTAAAGAATCACATCTCTTAAGAGACGACCCCCAATGGAGTACAAGATGTCCTGGTTTCTGTCGCATGCATCAGCTTTGTGGTGTCTGCAAGTTTTTATGACCACTCCTTTGACAGGATGCAAATCCATGAAGGGATACCTCCAGCCTAATCACAGCTTAGAGTGTACTCAATTATCTGCTGAGTGCACTGGGAAATTTGACCTAATGATGAGTTTTTTTTTCCACACACTTCATTGATAATGATGAATGACTCTAAGAAACAGTTTTTCTCATGAATGGTCACATTGACCCTATGAAGTGTCACATAAAAACTTCCTTTCTTAATTTTCCATCAATTGATGATAATAAACATTCACTGAGATTAAGTGAAAGAGTGCAACTCAATAAATGACTTGATTTTCCTTGGATATTTTGTTTACCCTAAAAAAAGCACTCCCATTTCCTTAAATTATCCTGTCAAAATTTCTTATAAGTCTGTTCATTGTAGTGTAATTCAGGGTCAATAGAAGGGAAGTCAGGATAGTTTTTTTTCCCTCTTCTTAGAATCTCCCTGTATTCTGAAAGAATACCCCATCTGTAAGTCTCTCAACACTATCCGGCCTGTTTTTGGAATCCCTTCTTTCTCTTTCTTCTATCTCTCTAATGAGATACCATATGATACCATACTCTCTTTCTCTCATCTAATTCCAGCTGGCAGACAGACAGAAATCTATGAAGAGAGAGGAGGAAGAGGAGATAAGATGGAATAGGGTGGGGTTCACTGACTTGTCTTCCTGGGTCAGCAAAGAACAATGATTCCTTCATCTTGACTCTCCCACCATTCAGAGAAAAAGAAGTGTGTTCTGCTCTTTATTTTGGGAGGAAGTAAAATTCTAATCAATCTTTTTGAGCAACAGGAACCATTGATTAAAGATAGTTGACTGAAGGAAGAATTGTTTGAAAAGATTTGGGAGGCAAAAAAAAAACAGTCTCCTTTCTTTTAAGGGGGAAATTACTAATACAGTAATAAAATTTAATTATTATCATAAGATGAAGTATTGCAACCCAATTTTCATTTATTTTGACTACTTATTCACCTTCATCTTAATTGCTGCCAGGTATAAACTGGGCTCCTTTATGGTTGAGGGATGTTAGCTCGGTTCTAAAGTGGTAGCTTACTCTTTTTTCAGATTGCGCTATTTATTCATTGCTGTGTAAATGAAGGGTCTGAAATGATTGTTGAATAAATACAATGAAAAAATCAGGATGAACTTAAAGAAAGGTGCCAAAATTGATGAAAATTGAGTCACAAAATTGTTGAGAGATTTTGCAGGATTTAAAACAAGCAGAATGATTAGGAAATATTTGTTAGAATTAATATAGTAGAGTAAGAAGTTTATTGATAAACTTCAACGCTTTCTTTCAAATTCTATTAGAGAAACACATTATAAATATCAGCTGGAAACCTGCCCTATGTTTTTTTCCACCTATTTTCTGTGGAAGGTTTGAATAGTGCCTTTGACCCCAAAAAGAGATCAATACTATATTTTTTTTTTTACTTTAGGTACCTTAATTCAATACTTCTGGTTATGATTTACTGTCTTAGTTACATAGAGGTTACATACATATAAATGGAATCAAACTTATTATACTTTAAAGATAGGTCATTATTATCAAATTGAGCGTGAATGCAGACCCTGAACCATTCTTCTATGTTTATTTGAATTTTCATAAACTAAAAATTTGCCTTCGAGTCCAATCAGTATACCCAGAAAATTTCATTGTGATATTTTGTGTAGTTCATGAGTTATGTTGTTAGATATACATGGATATTTGGTGGGTTATAATGTTTTAACTTAACACAAGAATGCATTGGAAGGGAATTTTACTATTGGAATCCATTAAAAGGGTGAATTTATTGCAATAGTTCGGAAGAGGATTTTACTTTAGAAATACATTGGAAGAGGATTTTATTACAAAAACTCATTGGAAGAGGACTACTATGAAAATGCATTAGAACAAGAATTTATCATAGGAATGTATTGGAAAGGGGATTTTATTATAGGAATGTATTGGAAAGGGGATTTTACTATAGGAATGTATTGGAAAGGGGATTTTACTATAGGAATGTATTGGAAAGGGGATTTTATTATAGGAATGCATTGGAAAGGGGATTTTACTATAGGAATGCATTGGAAAGGGATTTTACTATAGGAATGCATTGGAAAGGGATTTTACTATAGGAATGCATTGGAAAGGGATTTTACTATAGGAATGCATTGGAAAGGGATTTTACTCTAGGAATGCATTGGAAAGGGATTTTATTATAGGAATGCATTGGAAAGGGGATTTTAATATAGGAATGCATTAGAAAGGGGATTTTACTATAGGAATGCATTGGGAAGGGGATTTTACTATTGGAATGCATTGGGAAGGGGATTTTACTATTGGAATGCATTGAAAAGGGATTTTACTATAGGAATGCATTGGAAAGGGGATTTTACTATAGGAATGCATTGGAAAGGGGATTTTACTATAGGAATGCATTGGAAAGGGGATTTTACTATAGGAATGCACTGGAAGAGGATTTTACTATAGGAATGCATCAGAAAAGAGATTTTACTATAGGAATGCATTGGAAGATGAAAGCAGGAGCAAAATAGATTTCATCCTTCTGTCTTGTTAGCAGTTATCCCAAGGCAATTCATGGACAAGCTGGTTCTATTCAGTAACTTTCTCATTCTTTTGGCTCCATCTGTCATGACTAACAATGGATAAAATATCAATTTATGCTATAGTCAGTGTTGTACATATTGATTTTGCAGCTATACCCTGATTGGGGCAGTTAATCTTTTTTAGAACTTTCTGTCCTGTTCAAAAGTTTTTCATGATTTGTTGCATTTTTTTTTTTTTCAGACTATACTTAGTTGTATTGATTTTAACTGCAACACTGTAACTTTACTCCATCAAAATCTGCTCTAATCGAAACATTGTTGTATATTCATCTTCTGTCTGTATACGTGGTACCAGAAACAAGACAAGATGACTGACAGTGGAACTAAGAGACCACAGCTGTGACTCAGAATTCAACATTTCCAGCCTATGTTATTCTACTTGCATGTGCATTTAGCCAAATCATGGCCCCTTTCAACTAATATTGTATTACCCATATAGTTGTTGATGAACCAGACGGTTGTGTTTTTGATAATTATTAACCTTGTTTTTTTTTCTTTTGATTCCTTGTAGATATGAAGAAATGTCTAAAGAGCTAGCTCTGCATGAGAGAGAGACATTCCACAGGTGAGTATATTCATTTTCTGCTTCTATACATGAGATGAGGTTCGCTTAGTCACTCATAAAAAAATAGAAAATAAAGGAGTCAGACACCTTTCCAAGTACCACATTTGTATATCTAATTTACTGGAATACTCATTGATGTTTTATTCAAAGGAATGGCAAACTGAATGAATGTAATGAAATTCAATCATACTTGTATTATATTAAAGTGTGACGATACAATTTTATTAGCCATTTGACAAAATTATCTTTGTACATGTTTACATTTGCTCAAGTGCTCAGTGCATACATTTTTGTCACGGGAGGAAAAAAATTACATAACTCAAGATTTTTGGACACGCTGACTACTGAAAATTAGAGGGAACATTGGTGCTGGTGATTTTCTTATGTGCTGATTCACCCTAACTTGGGTATGTCCTACATCCTGGTTTCTGTCTAATTTCAGCCAATTCCAATTTGCTCTTGTCACTGACGGAGAGCCATTGAACAGTATTACTATGTCTAATGTTGAATTGCCAGCATTGCTGGTTTACGACGCCAAGTCACAGTACTACTACATGCCAGATAAAGAAATCAAAGACTTTACTCTCAGAGAGTACCGCCAGTTTCTTTTGGATATTTCCGAAGATAAAGTTCCTGTAAGTATCCATGTTTTTTTTATTTTGTGCTATTCAAGTTGTGGGGGATTTTCACCCAAACTACTTTCTTCTGATATATTCGAAAATTGTGGAATGTTCATTTGGTTAATTTCCAAAGAATAAAACTTTGGAAAATCAAAATTAAAAGAAAAAACTGTTATTGTATTTATCAGTTCTTTTTTAGACATTCAGTTTTCTTGAAAAATACACCGGAAAGTAATTTTCCGAGAGAAATGCATTAGAAAGTGAAACATAGAAATGTGTTGCAAAATTGGATTTTACTAAAGAAATACATTAAAATAGGATTTTGTTATAGAAATACATTGGGAAGGTATCATACTATAGGAAAGGGGATTTTACTATGGGAATGCATTGGAAATGGATTTTATTAAAGGAATGCATTGGAAAGGGATTTTACGATAGGAATGCAAAAGGTGAAGAAGTGACTTATGTATTGATCACCCCTTTTTCAAATTATTCAATTAATCATACCTAACATGGCATGCTGCAAAAAGATGTTGGTTAAATGACAGTGTCTCTTGAGTGACTTACCTGACTTGTTCGTTATCATTTTTCTCCTCTTCTCTGGTTTAAATTGTTTTCCTTTCTCTTTGTTTGAATGTTATAGTTTTTTCTCTGTTTTCTTTTTCAGCCTCAAGGAGGAACAGGATTTGTTCAACGAATAAAAAGAATTGGATATGATTTTATGACAACAATTATAGTGAGTCAAATCTTCTAGCCCAAGACATTGATTATTCACCTGTTATTAGTGAAACCTTCTTTTGATAATTAGGGCATTTCCTCATGTCTGCAATTAATTCTAACCTCTTTCTGTCGCACCTCTGTAAAAATGTTCTGATTGCAAGGATGAGCAAGGCAGAATGATGTATTTCGGGAGGTGTGGAAGCAAAAAGATATTTTCAGAATATATCCTTACGGCAACCCTGTTATCAGCTAATAATAATAATACCATCTTTTTATATGGGTGCATCAAGTTGGGGTTTCATAAAACAATTGTCCAGCACCATTATCCTTTCCCAACTTTCAGCCCCTTGTTGTTAGTGAGATGGTTTGATCCACGAGGGGTATTAAGGATGTAGGGATAAATACTAACAAGTTTCACTAGTGTTATTTTTATTCCTATGGGCTTTTTTTGGAGCATAGGGCTGCAATCATTTTACTGCTATTTCACTAACAAGTAGCTTTTTCACAGGGTGGAGTTGCTAGCCCCACACCCAACCAACCTCTTTTATCCGGGCTTTGGACTAGCTATGAAGACTGCCAAGCTTTAGTTTCTTTTCTGCCTGTGTAATCCTACCTTAGATAGATTGACGACCTTACCAAAACTGAAGGACTCCATCTAACCTGCTTTTTATGCATAACTTAGGAAAGAGGTGGATTCATGCTTTCCCAAGGGCCTTAGTGCAAAGTAAATGCTAACAGCCTCGGCTGAAAATCGAACTCCAGCCAGCCAATTCCGATTCCTATACGGTATTCAAAATAATAAATATGGCTAATTATTTACTTTTTAATAATAATAATAAAAAGTGTAATCTTCAACAGTAGTCTTGTGTGAATAAAAAAACAAACCTATTATGAATATACATATGTCTTTAAATAGTGCTGTTAGAATGAGTGCCGTTACTGTATTTCTTTTTGTTCAAGACTGTGTGTCAGTTTCATCTTGTTACCTGACCAACCACCTTCTCTTGATTTTCACTTGCCAGCATGTTCATGTGATCCTATGTTTTCTTCTTTTCTCTTCCAGACAGTATGGGCAACTTCCAGGTGGTTGTTTTTGTTGATGTTTGGCCTTCCTGCTGTCATCATTAGTATCGTCTGTTACAGCATCTGTTGTGTTGAACCTTTTGATGAGGAGACGGCCATTTCAGATGTTGATGAAGATGCAGATGAAGAGACCAAAGAGAAAAAAGGTAAATTAGACCGGGCGTATTCCCTGAAGGACCTTCAAGTGTGATTGCACCGCAGCATAACTCCCCCCCCCAAAAAAAAACTCCAATGAATGCACAAAAATTTAATAGCGAAAAAGATTTTACCAGTTTCTCGAGGGAGTAACCAAATACTTTAAAACTTTGAGTGATAAAAAGTAAGGGTCTGGTTAAGCATTGAAGTTACATAGTAACTATGAACTCACTCTCTGAAACTTTGAGAAATTAACTTTTTTCAAAACTCTATGTAAGTGCAGTACATTAAGAAACACCAATTAACGTTAGAATGCTGTTGGATATCTTGAAAATTGTAGGAAAGAAAAGCAGTGCCAAAATGAGTCTTGAAATAAATAAAAATAGAATAATAGTGTGCTTGTGTATAGTTATCTAAAAAGATATAAAAAAAATTAGGATCTATTCCCTCTCTTAGTTAAAAAGAGTCAGTGGAGATGAGGTTCGGTGTTGAACTGACAGTATTTGGGGATAAAATAGAGGTCAATTTTTTTAAATGAGCTTGAAGCTGGTCGTATGCTTTTTCTGCTCATGGCAGATCAAGAAATTACTTGTCTTATTTCCTTCTAGATTTTACGATCTGGGTTCAGTTTTTACATTTTGACCAGTGGAACATGTCATACCATCTGTGTTTTAGTTTTCCCCATTTGAGTTGGCCTGATACACCACCTTTTAGACAGTTTTTCAAATCCCGCTTTTGATCGTTTGATGTCCAAATAGATTCAGGGACTTGTTTTTCACCTTATCAAAGAGAGCTGGTAGGATGGTCTAGCTTCTTAGTGAGGTTATCCTGATCTTATCTATTCGTCTGTACGCAATGATAAAGTGCATTATAGGGGAATGCCTCAATTCGTTTGTAAATTTGTGCATTCCATGCCATTCAGTACAGGAAGCATAGGCGTATAAGCCAGGGGCGGGGAGGACTGCCCTCCTGCCACATTGGGCAAGACAGTCAGGAAAATTCAGGCAATTGATATTTTTGCTGCTAAGAAAGGCAGAAAACAATATTTCTTTAAAGTTGTATCTTGTGTGTGTGATTTTTAATAACTTTATCATCAATTGATAAAATGTCTCCTTGCTTCATAAATTAGTACTTGTGTTTTTAATCTCGGTAAAATTTCAGGCTAACCAAGTGTTCTGTCCCACCTAACCAAAGAATTCTCAAACGCCCATGACAGGAAGGATGTATACTTAAACTGGGAGTGGACAGGTCTTCGATTATTGCTGATTTGCTTTTAAAAGAGACTGATTTAGTTAGTTTGGCCTAAGAGTGACTGGCTTTCAGGAGAAAGGAGCCAGTCAGCTGACCAATAATTGAATAATTTCTTTATTTTCATTTTGATTAGTTTCTAAGTCTTTGAATGCAGGTATATGATAAAAAAAAAATTACCAAATTATTCAATCAATATCGTCATTTTCTTGATAGGATGAGGTGAACAAGTCTTTCCATATATAAACTGTTGTCACTTTGTTGGTTATTATGCCAAAACAAACAGAAAGATAACCAGTGGGTTCTGTGAACACTTAGACACAAAATGTCTGTTAAACAAAACTGTGTGTGTGTGTTTTCACTGAGTTAGCCAGGTAAATGCTGGTGGTAATATCACTATTGCTGTCTCAATTTTGTTTTTTTACTTACTTCTGTTTCCTTATTATTTTAAAATTATCAAAAAATATAAAGAATTATTGAAAGATAACTAAAAGAAAGTTCATTTGAGGTTTGTGTTTTTTGTTTCTAATGAGTATATTTAAACTATATTTTTGTATAATTTATCCATACATAGATAATCCCATCATTTTTGAAAGTTTACCATAGAGACCATACAACATATTCCCATTAAATATTGTGTGTACTAACGGGACCTTTAAGCAATTTTTATTAGGTTAGTTCTTAAAAATCCTCCCAAATGTATGTGTGCGTGAGGTCAATTCACGATGTAACATTTTGTGCCCACTTTTTCAGCTGAATTCACTTGGTGCTAATAAAAAAACTGCTCAGTTACAGAACATGTGGGGACTTCATATCATTCATAGAGAGAAAGGGAGAGTAAGATGGAGATATCTTGCTATCAGTGGGTACTTGAGTGTCTTTCATGCAGAGGGGCTGAGAGTTATAAGAAGAAAAAACTTTTTTTTTTCTCTTTGTTGAGCTGTATGTATGTAAATTTAACATTTTTCTGAGATTGTGAAAAAAAAAAGTCTAAAAGTCACAAATATCCCTCCTCAAAAACAAATTAAACACCCTCTGATTTCTCTCTATGTACAGTAAACGCTCGGTTCAACTGACTATTAGGGGTAGACTGTCGTCCGTTGATTGCATATGTACATTATATCAAGTGTTTCCAGAGAAAAGATATTTTTACTTTTTTGAAACCTTTAAAAAAAATTCAATACTAAATATTTTAATGCAAAAAAGCTTTAATTCAATGTAGAATATGAATTTATTGAAATCATATGAAGAATAAACATTCCAAATTTGACTGAACGAAATTTTCAGACTTCTTACTGATAAATAAAAAAGCATTTTTAATTCAATCACAATTTCAATTTAATCAAAACAAGGATATTAACATCAAAACCCTTTCTTTATAAGAAGGGAAAAAATCAGCTCAATCTAACATCCCTGATTGCACACAAGAGTAGTTAAAGTGTCCAAAAACTGTTAAATCAGGGTCTGTTAAACCAGAGGTTTATTTAATCTATTTTATTAATTCTTTTTTTTTTAATACAGCAATTCATTCTATCTATTCGGTCTTGTTATATAAAATGATCTTCTAGTACTTTTTTTGCTGAAAATACTGGCTGCCCTGATTTCACGGTGGTTCGATTTATGCAGATTGACTACAATGGCTCCTTGAAATTTACCCCAATTTTTTTTTCAAAAAAATAAAAAGTTGAAGTGAATGGATCCATAGAACATATTTTCTCTGTTGATGGCACCACAAGTACAATTTCAACCAGCTAGTGCACGGTTAAGGCTACAAGAGTCACACAAAGTGTCCTAGTGTTAAGTTAACTGATGGATTTTGTGCTGATTTTGTATAAGCTGTCTCCTCTACAAATGCATCTCCGGTGTGGAATCAGGGCAGCCAGTAATTCTATTTTATTCAAAAAATGATTTTTTTCATCTGAAATGAGTTTGTTTTTTCCTGATATTTTTAGCAAACTATTTTCTTCTTTTCTCTTTTCAGTCAAGCCTTGTCCACATCAAAATAAGGGTCATTTAAAGTCCGACTGAATGTGGGAACACTGGCCGGAAATTCAAGTACTTCAACTTGTCCTTTGTGCACCCCCCTCCCCGACTCATCTCCTCCTCCTCATCAGCCTGCATTCGCTTCTAAGGGTTGCACTCCGCACTACCCCTTCTTTGGTGTGTGTGTGTGCGCGCACGCTCATGTGTGTGTGTATATATATATATGTGTGTGTGTGTGTGTGTTTAGTCCCATCCTAACTTCTCCTTTAAGATCTTTGTTCATTCCTTCAACGTGAGGAGGAGGAGGAATAGGAGGAGAACTGAAGCTTTGGAGGAGTGAGTGAAGGGGGGTGATGTCATGAATCTCCACCTGCCAGCTTTATCTTCATCTTCTTAAATCTTTGTTTCTATATATGTGTGTGTGTGTGTGTGTGTGTGTCTTGGAGGGGGTCCAGTGGAAGGGGGTGTGCATGTTTGTGTGTGGGGGTTGGGGGTAAATGTTTAACTTGAGAAAGTCTATTTGGATTGGTCCATTCTTTTTTTCATGTCATTTTAATTCATAGAAAAAAATTCTTTCTTTTTTTAAAAATTCTCAGTAAACTTTAACCCCTGACCAATGATTATGGAAGGTGTTTTCACCAGTGAATAATCGGAAATTGTTCAGGATTGGGGTTGTCCAATGAGGGTAACTGACTTGAAAGTTAGAGGTTTCCAGAACCGAATGGTAAAAGAATGCAGAAAGAACTTCTCTATGGATCTTGGAAAAACTTTGTTTCAATGTCGTGGGCATTTTGTGAAATTGCAGTGAAGATCTCAAGATTTAATTGGAATGACTAAGATTGAAAAAAAGGAATTTGAACAAAAAAAAAGAAATGAAACGAATGGAAAGTGAATGAGGGGAATGAATGAGAAACTGAATGAAAGAATGAAGGATTTTTAATAAAGGAAATAAATGAGGAACCAGATTAATGAACGAAGGAAATGAATGAGGAACTGAATGAAAGAATGAAGGATTTTGAATGGGAGATTTGTATGAAAGAATAAAATGTATGAAAGAAGAGGTTTTTATTCTAAACAAAAAGAACAAATCTTTAAACTTTGAGAAAAATTATTCATCCCCCTCACAACTAAAAGAAAATATGCATATACCAAAAAACAAAAAAGCCATCAAAAAACAAAAGAGCCATCAAAAAGAAAAGCAAAAATTATTCCAATTTTTTCTTTCATTAAAAAAACAAATGAAGTGCAAGAATGTCTGTTCTTTTCCAACTGATGAAAATTTCTTCTCTGTACTTTCTCTAGAAAAAAAATCTTTATTTTCTCTTCCTTGGAAAAAAATTGGGTTCTGAAATTTGTTTGGTTTTGCTGAGAAGAGAAGGCACGGTCAGTGAATCTGCGAGGATTGCTCCTTCTAAATTTCATACGGCAAATTATGATAATCAGAAAACTTGTGACTTTTTCAAACACCAATTCTAATTAATGTTTTAATGTTAATCTTCTTCTTATATAATATGCCAAGTGTATGTCTATATTTTTTGTCTGTAACATATAAGGGAAATAACTTTCATGTTCATTTTCAGGAGTTACTTCTCTTAGAAGACCATTTCATTATTTTGACTTTTGTAAGAGAAAGATGATTGTACACAATAATATTTTAATTTTGTGACAGTTTCTCAATTGAATTAGCTTCACACCTTCTCTTTATATTCTTATCTTTTACACAATTGCAATTGCAAAATTGCTTAAATATTGCCGCCCTATTTTGACGGTCAGTGTAAACTGGTGATAACAACAAAACTTTTGGATTAACCTTAATCTTCTGTATTTATGAAAAAGATACTTGTTTTAATTAATAATGACGAATTTCATTATTACTAAATATTAAATAAAACCAACATGAACCATTGTTATAAATAATGATTACATATAATTACTCTAATATTATTGCAATAATAATCTTTAGTGTTAGTAATAATAATGCAATTTATTGTTAGTAATAACAGAAACAAATAATAATTAGTTATTGATCATAATGATACCTATATGTATTGTAATATATTATGTTTATATAAATGCAATTTTTCTTGTTATTGTAGTGATATGTGCAAAAATATTAAACCTGTTCAATGATAATTATGATATTCAAAGAGAAAAACATCTTGGTTGTTAGAAATGTTGTCTTATTGAGTTACTAGAACAACAGCTATAATTGTTAAAATTTACAATTACTGAAATATGTGTTCATCTTTTGTTAAAAAAGTCAAACCTCTCTATATTGACTGTATGATTTGGCTACTAGAGATTACATTGTAGCGGGGGATGCATTTGATAAATCTAATCTACAATAATGTGCATCTTGTGCGCACAGACACTAAAAAGTTAAAGTGGGACCAATATGCAAAACGTTTCAATTTGCTCCCTTTGTGACTTTCTTCAAGGATCGTGCAAACAAAGTTTTAGGTAATTTCTGTCAGAATTTCTGAGGTGAGGAATTATTGTTATACATAGATTTATTCAGACAATTGTTTTCAACTTTTTTCTGTATTCACAACATTTTGGCCATTGTACCTTCCAGCTTCTTTCAGGTGTTTCTTGTATTCAGTAACACTCAAAATCTCAAGTAGAGCCCCCTATTCTATCTGTGAGAGCAGACTGTTCTCATTCTACTGTCTATTTCCAGATGCATTCTACTTTAGATCATCTTATTTCAATGCCAAGTTTTAGGACTTTGGAAGTTCTTGAAAAACCAAGAAATAACAAAGATAGTCTTAATAAATCTATGTATGATTTCTGGGTATGGCCAGTACTCTCTGCCTCTACCAAATAAAGCACATGTCACTTTCTCTCCACAAATTAATTTTATTGTAATCTAGAAGTACTTTGAAGTACAAAAAAAAACCAGGATAATTAATCACTCAAATATTGATTAGCTTTATGAAAATTTGAATGACCCTGTCATTGTTATATTCCTTGGATCTCACTCAAATAAATATTTTTAGAAAGGGTGGAGAAAGGCTAATTGACAATTTGACCTTTTGAATATAAGGTCTTAAGATCAGTTGTGATAAAGTATCTGTATTTGATAGTATACATGGTTCTCCACAGCTTCCCCTACTTTCAGAAAAACCTATGCATCACATGACTGTTTTTAGAGCAAAAGTTTGCCAATGCCTGTTGTCACATTCTAAGTCCATTCTTTCTTCCATTTTTGTGTTAGACTATTGGAATTTCCCAATTTTCACCCTCTTGGTTGTGACAAGGTAGATTATTGCTTAACTCTCATTCTCCACTCAAAATTAATACATTGACAGGATTCTGTAATGTTTTGATTATCTTTGGATTGAAGTCTGATAAGAGGGTGTCAGGGATGGACACCATCAAAATTGATAGCACTCAGAGAGAGCATACCTCTATCAACGCTGTACGCTAACTGCAAACTGAATGTGTATAAGATATTTTGAAAAACAAGGGAGAGAACTCAATTCTCAATATTGTACTAATATTGAGTTACCTCCGTTGAAATTTCAATCTAGCCTTTTCATTACCTTTGTTGGATCCCCCCCCCCATTAATTTCTTCTTCCATAGCACATGGCCTGACTTCTCAGAAAATTCCATTGAAATTCATTTAGAACTTTTGGAGATTGTGTGAATCGCCAGACACAAGTTGATACAAATACCTCTTCCAAATTTGTTGGCTGAGGTAATTGCTGTTAAAAACCATTAGATTTTATCCTGTCAATGATACATGTATATCAGTGGTTCTCAGAGTCCCAGGTTATTTTACCCTACTCTTTCAGGCCCAGGTTTCCTCAACACCTCCCCCATTTTGAAATGTCATCTAGTAATTTTTCACCATTATACTTTCCATTATTGGTTACTTCTATGACTGAAATCCCTCCCCTTGGCTAAAATTCCTCCGCTTAGGAAATTCTCCCCCTGGGAGCCAAGTGCCTCCTCATCGAGAATCACTGATGTATAAACTCTCTTTTTGAAAGACTCCATAACTTATTAACAAAATCATTTCTGCATACAGGCCCTGTTGTCTTAGGTCTTGTACTGGTGAAAAATCCTCAAAAAAATCTTTGTGAAGCCATATATATATATATATATATATATATATATATATATATATATATATATATATATGTAGATTTTTGTCTAACATCTGAGATCCAATCTTTGTGAGACACAGGTTCATGTATTTAAATGACTTGAAGAAATTTGAGCTTGAAAGGTTTCTTAAAAATTGTATTGATTACCTTAAGTAGCAAAATCTCAAGCTGTTGGTGACTTGTAACTTTCTTAGCATCACCATAGTAAAGATAAGTTGAAACATTTCTCCTGATTCTCTCAATCTACTGTTACCTGTCTATTGCAGAACACTTTTTAAAAAAATGATGCAAAATCAATATTTTTGACATTAAAGTTTTGTGTAAAGCTTCTATTTTAAAACATGAATAACTTATTTTCCATTTCCAATGATTGATTGATTAATTATTAAAAACTGGTAAAGTATACCATCTCTATGAAATTATTCAAGTTTAGTGTCACAAATTCAGTAAAATCACAAATTATGACATCCCTATTATTGGAGCATTTATTGCAGATATTAAGTTCAAAATGCTTGATGATAATCTGTTGGAGAAATGTCTGGTGAATATCAAGGATGCTGTGAGACTTAATATCCCAATTCTCCAAGCCTAGACATAATCAGCAGAGAAATGTGCTTGGGGACACTGTTATGGAGCATTTAATCCATATTATGTTGGATCCATTTTCAAGATCTCTAACCTTCCCTATTGCCTCAAGACAATATGATATGGTTGCTGTTGAAGTCTCAAAGCATCCAGAAAGTGCAGCAACCATTGTGTTGTTTACTTGCTGGTATAGAATGATGGTCTGAGTTGAATTGTGATAAAAACAACTAAAAATTAAGAAAATGGTAATTAATTGCCCAAATTTTATTCAATAAGCATTTTCTTTTGAAGATCCGGGTAAGTTCTGACTATCCTTAGATTTTGGTCAGAATTGATTCTCCACATCTTAGTATGGGTGGGCAGGCAGGATCAGAATAGTATGATCAATTCGCCTATCAAAACCTTTGAAATATATTTGGCCTTTTCGAGCACTACACCATCTTTCCTCTCTGGAGTGGCCATTTTAGCATTATATCCTCAAGTGTTTTGACAACTGAACATCCTACCCCTCTAAGTCAGTCCAAGGGGGGAGAAATACTTTGTCAATAAAATAAAGTTGAAAAAAAGAGATTCTTCACATACATATGAATACATAAATTTGTGTATCAGGTCCAATTCAGTGTATCAACACATATTCACACTTAGCTTCATACTCTAAAAGGCTCTTTTGTTGTAAATAGCTGGCAGCGGGTCCTCCACAAGCAGAGGAAGATTGGCTGCTTGGAACATGTTGCCAGATCTGGGTTCCCCTCACTTGGTTTTGGCAATTGAATGTCCTCCCCACTTGAACCAGTCTAGGGGGAAGGGTATGAAAGTGATCCATTTTTTTCTCCTTACACAAACTGTTTTCTCTTTTATGTCCGCATTATTTTCTGACGTTATATAAAAGTTGAAAAAGAAAAAAAAAAAAGGTTTATTTGTTGTTGTTTTCTATAGTTTCCCCCCTTTTTATTGTAAATATTGGCAAAGAATAAAAGAAGACCAACAGTCAAACAACATTGTAGCAAGACTTGTTTGAATTTTTTGATTGAAGTGAATTGTGTGATCAAAAGCACAGCTAACGTTTAAGTGCCATTTCTGTCTAGACATTTGTGTGTGTAAGGTGTGTGTTAATCGACCAATCAGAGACGAGGCCGCCTCCTGATTTGATAGACAATGGAACTACACTGAAATGTCTCTTCCAGGGCCCAAGGTTGGGCAAAGCATTTTGTGATCCTGGGATGCTCATTCTCGGCCTCGCTGATGTAGTCCAAAGGAAAACAGAGTGTGACATGTTCATCATCAACCTGGTCGTAGTAGCTACCAAGAGGACGCTTAAATTGGCATCCAACTGATTCAAGTTATCTCCCCTCCCTGGATGAAATCATTGTCCTCCAGGCGAGAGAGCCCAGTCTTCCCTGTTATATTTACCATAGCCGGAGGGACGGGAAAAGATGTATTCATGCCTTTCTTTAGAGACATTTGTGCATCGTGAATGTGAAGAGCCTCGACGGGAGTTTGGACTTAGCTCGCTGATTCCATCGTCCACGCCCTTAACCAGTGGCTCCTCAAGAGCACAATAAACTCTAATAATTTACCTCAGAGAAGCCAAACAACAGAAGTCCCGCAGCGTTTTGATGGGAAAGTAGAATGATGGGCGGATATGTTATTTCACGGAAGATCAAATTTAAACTGGGATTCCATGGGCGTGTCCTGAGAGAGGCCTGCAAGGTTCAATGAGAAATCGCTCGATGAGAGGAGAATAACCCCCAAAATACAGAGGTCAGGGGAAGGTAATCCCCGAAAAACAGAGATTCGAAACCACGTGTGCGCAATCGGAGATATACGCATGCTCAATCTGAACCAATTTCGACATTAGAACAGTTACCCGAAGAAGGCCGAAGGGTACACGACTGAAATGTGAAAAAGAACAACAAAGGTGAGAGAAATGGTTTGACTAAAACACATACTATGATCAAATTGAAAATCCAGTTGTCATATTTTGGCGATGTCTTCATTCGATCCCAAACTGCTTTTTACAACACTCTCAAAGGCCAATTACATTATTTACTCAAGTTTGTTTTGGCGAAATGTTTATGACAAATAAGAATTATGGGACCATTGTTCGCCCTGCGTCAATTATTTTGATTCTCATTCATCAGCCAAGTAAATGATGACCGCACGAAATGTTAAAATTTCAAAATGATTCATCATATTTGTCAGCATTACAAGCGTATTTTGAGGACTACCGCTCATTCGAATCTCTTAACTGTTTAATTAGATGGACCCTTAGTCATGATATAGTGTATTTGACGCAGTGTAATATTTTCATGGATTTACATATGCTTCTTATGTGCCGGCAAATATGGTATGAGCTAGACACGTTCGCAAACCTTGAACCTGAGCGGATGTAACTTTCGGAGTCTAGTTCACAAACGTAGATATTGCCTCCGTGTAAAAGAATAAATAGACTGACTTAATGGAAAGTAGACAGGCTATTCTATCAACCTTTTATTTGATAATTCTGAAATCTTGAAAGACCAAAAATCAAAGAAAGAAACATCAAAAATAAAACCCCGGAACTCGTTTGACTACTAAAGATGTTCAACAGGAGAATGAAAGTCGTGCACATAATATTTGGTGTACTGGGAATTGTCTCAAAGACTATAAAGAAGCTATATCCAAGGAGGAGTTAAGCCTCTTAACATCGGCAATGTTGGAGTCATTATTTGACGAGACTTGTCATTCAGTCCCCCGAATAGGCACTTATTGTGTTAACATGCGTAAATAATAATCATGAGAATGAATCGGACATATTGAACAAGACGAAAAGTAAAGGAATAAGTACATGGACAGTGTCCGTAGTGAGATATTCGGGGCACTTCCTAAACTGGACTGGAATTCTGAGATGATACTTTCTTTGCCCAAAGTAAATGTGTTATGGGGTGGGGGGATCTGGCATTTGTTACTAAAAAACAAATGTTCTCTTTTCGAAGGTTAAAGTTTTTGGGGTTGTGTTAAAATTTGAGAAGCAACGGGAAGCTACAGTAAAGATATCATTTATTACCAATGAAAATTACTCTAATCAATGAATAAACCTAACTTCTATAATTAATCACCGAAAACTTCTGTATAGAAGCTTAAAAAAAGATAATATTCCCTTTGAGCAGCTAAAGGTGGAGCAAAGAAATTTACGTAAGCATAACTTTTAGGTGACATATTTCCTACCCAATAATCAAAGTTATGACCTTTCTTCCTACGTACGAAAAACGTGACATTGTGATCTTTCTTCCATGATTTTTATTTCTTCAACTTTTTTTTCCTGGTTTCATCATTTATTACCAGTAACAATTGCTCTAATCAACGAATAACCCTAATTTTAAATTCTTTTATTAATCACCACGAACCTTTGTATGAAAACTTTTTAAAATTATATTCCTTTTGATTTCCGAATTCCTGAGGTTTTTGTAATTAATGTTTTCCCTTCTTGCATTTTTTCCTTCTCCCTCTTCATCACTGTATTTTCTCTCTTGCCTGACCGCTGCAGTGGTTTCAAAGACTCTAGACAAGACTTAAAAATTGTTGTGTTCGAAAGACTATTATTTTCGGGTTGGAGTGCCCTAGGCGACTGCGACCGCCCAGATTCGCCTAATGGACGGGCTGATCCTGCATCTTCTATTTTCTCCTTATTTTTTTCTTCACCTCGTAAATTTTCTCTTGTAGTTCTTCTTCCTCTGAAAAACTAATGAGAAGCCAATCGGTGTCATTTTCATGTCAAAAATTGATATCACAAAACAACTACGACTAAATTCAATTTAATTAGTTCCTGTCTCGCCTGTATGTCCCTGGCACAGTTTTTAAAAAAAAAATTGATGGACACCAACCCTTGTTCCATCAAAGCAGACTACGACGCCACGCGACAACAATACAACGAGGCAGTCAGACGCCATTTTGCTTTGGCTTTTACCGCTTTTTCTTGACCTCTGAATGGCGCCTTTCGCACCAAGGTCGACCCATGAGATGTTCGGCTGCTTCTTTGGATTTCGCTAGATCCTGTAACTGATCAACATGCATTTAACCCTTTCCTTTTACTAGTTGTTTTTTCAACGCTAGTGTTCTTCTTTCAATTACCCACAATGCAACCGCACTTGTATCTTAGTTTCCGACGTCTGAAGAAGAATTCGATCTTCACTGAAAAAGCACAAAACATAAATAAATAGATAAATAAATCTACAAAACGAAAATAAGCAAAAAACTCATTAGTTTTATTTTTCATTATTAGCCAAAGACAAGATGATCTTTTTATGTCAGTAACGCAAGTCCCGGTTAAAACTAAATTATAAATGAATCGTCAAAAATATTAACTGATGCTTGGAAAGCATACAATGGGTTAAATTGCAAGATGTCAATTTGATATTTTTCAACCTAATAATCAACATTCTTTGCATATCGAATGGAATACTTCTGCAAGAGTTTATTTTTCATCAAGCTTCTACTGAAAATTTGTTCAATGATTTCATATATTGGTTAGATACTATTATCTCAACAATGTATGATTATCGATAAATGAATTTTTGCAATTTTGTAGGGAACTTAATCGGCAATTGATCCAGCATTAAAACTGACTGCAGATCATACGCGATGAAACGTCTAGTCCACTACACAGGGGGAAGTGAGTCTGAGCCATTGTGTGAGTATGCTCTGTGGAATCATTTGAATCAACGAAGCTAATATGATTTACTACAGCATGATTTTGTTGGTCATTGTATGCTTTTCATCCATCCGTAATAATTATTCGGTGATCGTTTTGCTTACAGCATATTGCCTCCTATTTTATTGATATAAAATGAAAAATCGCAGAGAGAGAGAGAGAGAGAGAGAGCGAAAAGTTACTGTCAGAACTTTACATTTTTTTTTTCACTTAGATTTTTTTGAATTTCAAAACAGTTAATCTGTCTTATCAAATCTCGGCGTTTAAATTCATCCTGGTTGTTGTGAGGACATTGGACGGTCAGTTACAACAAAATACATACTCAATGATAAATCGACTCTAAAAAAAATATCTTACATTTGACCAGATGTTTTTGAATAAAACTTTATCTCAATGTATGACCCTGGAGGGTGGCATGTACATATGCCGTATTACGTTAAGTATTGACGCAGGACTTTGGAGTAAATAGTGTAACGTGCTTGTTTTTCTCATATTGCCAGTGTTATATCGGCTGTTTTTTGAGTCGGTTCTATTTTTATATCGGCGTAATCTTGACTATCCAATTCTTGTATTTCTGTCCACGGAAGTTAACTAGAAAGCACTCAAAGAGACGCCATTATCGGTGTAAGTAATTGTTGATGGATTCGCCCTAAGATTTGATTACTTCTTCCGCGGCTTATTGTCCATCCCTCCACAAAATTTAATTGAAATTGGTAACTTTTGGATGTATATTTTGTCGCTAGACATGAATTTTTGACGATATCATTTGGTGTTGATGTGTAAATACGACGCAGGGGAAGTGATAGTGTGTGGACCCAGTTTAAAATTTAATCACTCATTACGTCCATCCATCCATAAAATTAAGTAGAAATTCATCGAAAACCTCTGGATATATTTTGTGGAAAGACATGAGCATGTACATAAATGTATTAAAAAAACGAAAGATATCTCTCAATCAAAAAAAAAAAAAAAAAAAAAAAATCCTGGATCCAGTCCCAAATCTAACCATCTTTTTCTTTCATTGGAATCTATTGGGCACTTTCGGGTATGTTATGTGAACGGGGATAGAAAGACAGACACGACCGAACATATATATATATATATATATATATATTTCTTCCCAACTTCATTGGCAGAGATAATAAGATAACTCCTTCTGATTACTTGACCAGTAATTCAGTTCGCGATCTGTCGCTCAACGGATGACTTGCCTTTTGACTCACCTTTTACAATATGGCTTTCCTCATGTTACTCCCAGTACGAGGCTCTGTCACAAAATGTGCTTCTCGCAAAGCTGAGAGTCACGCTCCAATAGGACTTGGCACTATGCCAAATAGATGGTAGGTGGTTACGTCACAGCATGTTTTCTGAGTTTTGCTCGAGTCAAATTCGTAATTTTCAAGAAACTTGAGTATCAAATAGATTCGTTCATATCACGTAACACCTGCACCAGCTTTTTATTTTGTTTGTTTGTGCTGACGTGTTTAGGCCAAGAAGAGAATGGTGATTCACCAAATAACTGAATAGCATCGTTGTAAAGCATGTATAAATCACAGAAGCGTGCGGAGGATAGAATGAAGACAAGGCGCAAATTTTCAAATGGGGGATGTTGCGTAATAAGCGACAATTGACAATTGACTTGTAAAGTAGCGAAAACATTAGTCTCTAAGCACCATAGAACGTTAGAGTAGAGAATTTCATAATTATGGTTCAGCAAGAAAAAATGATATGAACATCGATTTACATTTCTACAAAACTTGATTGTAGCGATTTTTGAGGCTACAGTTTGAGATTTTGCTGGCTCTAGCGTTCTTGGGGCCCTGGTCGAGCTTAATTTCGGCGATCTTTAAAGTATAGTACAGGCTGATCACCCTTATCTGGTATGCCCGGGACCAGAAGTGTCGACTCTCGTCTTAGAATCATACTACTGTGAGGTTGGGTGCAGAATTTACATTTTTGACGCCATGTTAGCAAAGTTTCGAATTTGGGAATGTTTCAGCTTTTGGATTTTAGGATAAGGGTTTCTCAACCAGTATCATTTATTTACTTGTGACCTACCAGAACCCAGCTATTGTGGACTCTATATCTCACCAAACTAGCAAACGCTGACTGAGCTTATCGTCTATCATGAGATTTTCCTTAGCCAATCGTTCCTCTTCTACTCAACAGAAAGTGTTCATCTGGAAGATATTCCTGATAAATCTGTCATCACATCAGGGAATTCTCTTGTTTTGACTGTTTTAATTTATCTATTTTTCCATTTTTATTTGGAATGTCCAACTGTCTTAGATACATGATAGGTATCTTAAGTATTTGGCGCCCTGACCGATTTACTGTGTTGACGGTATATAGGATCGACCCTACTGAGGAATATTTATTACGACTTGCAGGTACGAAAAACGTGTCCGTCTGATTAGACGTCTTGTAAAACATATGATGGATGTGTGGATTGAATTCCCAGTGACTTATGCAATGCCGGATTCAAGCAACTGTGGCTCTGGGCTGGGGAAGGGTTTCTCAAAGTAGGGATCCTTCCGTTGGTCGCAGAAATCTTCTTCTTCCTAAATTGGTGAGGAGAAAGTAGATTATGAGGCCCCCAGCCCGCTCCACACATATGTAAATCCTGCACTGGACTGAAGCAATCCTGTCATCTTCGGGCAATTTATAATGATTGGAAACCATAAATTGGTTCCTTAGTTTGTGTTCGGCAGTGTTCACACTAGCTTCTTGAAAATTATGACTTTGTTAGTGATCACAATCCAACAAAAGGCGAATGTAGTTATTCATTCATTGATCACCCGTTTTTTCCAATTTCTAATTGATTACTCTCAACACGGCATGCTGCCTAAAATGTTGGTCACTTAACGGTCTCCATCGAGTGACTAACTAAACAAGTCTTCGTTTTTTTGTATGTCGAGAGTAACAACAATGAGATATCTGAATGAGTAAACGGAAATACTCCACCCACAATCTAATCACAGCAAAAATAATGGAATCAGCACACTTGGAGGATGTTCACCCAACTGTTTTACTTCGCAGCAAATAAATAAATCCCAGATATGACACAAAATAATTTTTATTAAATAGCTTGACATTCAGGCTTCATGAAATATGAGTTAAACAAATAAATTGAAATATTCAAATCATTGGCATATTTTTCAGATCAAGCAGAGAAAAAATTTCGGTATCATTCAATGCCGAGGAAAAATTGAATCACCTTGTAATTTGCATTTCTAAAACAAATACCAGGACGAGTCTAAATTTGCAAATTAGTTAACCGTTAAAAGGAAGTACTTGTAGACTATAAAAAACTGTTCAACTTCTTATTGGGCCGGAGTAATTAAAAGGAAATATGGCTTCAACGAAGAGCCCTCGGTTGATTTAATGGAAAGGATTATACAACACCTCCAAGAAGGAAATTCAATACGGAGTGTGGCTAAAAATGTTCGTTTTTCTCAGTCAGCTGTGTCTAAAATTTTGTACAAGTATTAACAAAACGAGGAGGTTATAAAGGAGAAAAGTGATAGACCCCGGAAAACGTCAAGGCATCGGAGTACAAAATTCAAAGCAATATGCCTTGAAAATAAAAATTTCACAATAAAACGAATTAACAGAAACAGCTGTCGGTATTTGTGACAGAAGTGTTAGAAATCGTCTCAATAGAATGGAATTTTCATATAGAAAAGCCAAAACGAAAACTAGCGTCAACACCTTAACAGAAGTAAAAAGGTTACATTGGGCTAAAGAGAAGCAACAATGGAGAGCGGGTGACTGGATGAAAGAGATATGCAATGATGAATCATGAATCCGCATTAACAAAGATGGTGTTGCAATTTCTGTCTGGCGCTATTCCAATGAAACATATAAAGTCGACTACCTGAAAAAAACAAGCAGATTTCCCCACTCCTTCATGATATGGGGTTGCATGTCTGGTAAAGGACCAGGGGAGATGTCAACCATTACTCTAACAGTCAATGCATTGGTACACGTTGAAATTATAGACTCTTTTCATATTCTATTGATAGAAGATAGGTTTAGGTCATGATGAGGTTATTTTTCAAGATAATAATGCATTTTGTCACTGTGAAAAAAGTATTAAAGTGTAGTACCCTCTATACTGGTAGTCGGGAATCGAATACGAAACCCTTCTTTTAGCTGGATATCAAAAACGTCACTTCCTCCTCAGACCCCTATATAAACCCTGGACGCACATGGTCCAATGCTCGTTAGCGCACGCATTCATAGCTGGTTACGCTTGCGGTCTCTCTCTCTCTCTCTCTCTCTCTCTCTCTCTCTCTCTCTCTCTCTCACACACAAAAAGATCGTTATCATTTCGCTGAGCTCCCGGCTGAGCCAATCTTAACCATTTTTCCACCGCGACCGGACATGATGTAACAGTGAACGATGTCGATAACGATCTTAGAGAGTAGGAAAGAGAGAAAAAGTAACCAGCAACAAGCCGGTTAATTCCTGATTAAGATTATAGATGGCGCTACAAAAGCTTTTCTTCGGGAAAGGCATGTCAATTCAATGATATGACCTACAAATATTCTGGAATTTGAAAAAGAGATGGGCCATGACAAAGCACCATCTGGCTAATCTGATCCGTCAACTGTCATTCGAACAAGTTGGAACCAGTTTGATGGAGAATATCATTTTCCATCATTGATGTCTATGCCTTAAATAATTCAGGACATCGTGAAAGCATAAGGAGGAGCAAGAAAGTAATAATCATGATTTTTTTGTTGATGATTCCATAAATTTTTACTCAGCAACGCATAATTCCATAATTTCTTCTACTTGATCTGGAAAAATATGCCAATCTTTTAAATATTCTGATTTAATTTGTTTGGCTTATATTTCATGAAGCTAAAATACCAAGCTATTAAACAAAAATTGTTTTGAGTCATATCCGGAATTTGTTCATTTGCTATGAAGTAGAAAAAAAAAGCTGAGTGAACATCCACTAATTGGTGTGATTCCATTATTTTTGCCACGAGTAGTATTCTAAAAGCCAGGCTTTTAACGTTCACTTCACTGATGCCCTTGGTAAAGGCATAAATCTATCTTTTCTCCCCTAGCTATGGGTATAGTAGCCGGACAGATAGGGTCCTCTAGCCTTGGGAGGCAACCAGTGTAAGTCAAGAACGAACTCAAATCAGCTCACCCAAAATTGTGGCAATGGGTGAGCACAATAAGCCACTACCTTCCCCCAAACCAAAATGACCACACAATCGTCCGGGGAAGAGTTGGGAAAGGCTTTTGTCAAGCAGGGTACCTGTTGATGATGGTGGTGCCATTATAGGTAGATTATGAAGCTTGTCATTCCGTAAAATCCAAAGGTATTTTGTGAATTCCCTGAAGATTTCAGTAATTTCATGAAATCATGAGTTTCACAATCAATGTCATCGTGGTTTATGAGCTTTCCATACTGAACATTATCACTGTAATGAATTCGATACTCACTGGGTGCTCCTCTACTATCACCTTATGTCAAACTAGGCTAAATTTAGCAAATGTCAAGTATATTCTACTTCAGTATTTACAGTGTATATATAGCTTAGTTTGGAGCAAAGCCACGGTAGTAGGTCTCTCAGAGTGGATCGAACCCATTACAGTCATAATGGTCAGCATAACAAGATTGTTAACCATTACCACGTATTACTATTTTTCTTGAAAATTTATTCTTTTGGAGATACCACGAGGACAGATAGGACATTTCGGTGATATCATGTGGTGTGGGCACATAACTTCGACGGAGGGGGGATAAGTGTGGATCCATCCCTAAATTGAATAACTACTTTTGTAGCATATTATCCGCCCTTTCTCAAAATTGCACAGAAATTCATTGAGAGCTTTTGGAAATATCGTGTGAATAGACATTAGCGTAAGCATATATCCAGGAAAAAGAAGACCAACGGAAAAATATCTTTCAACCAAAAGATAATAGCTGGATCCACCCCAAAATTTCTTCACCCGATTGCCCACTCTTCCGCAAAATTCCATCCATCGAGTACATTCGAAGATATCGTATGGGTAGACGGACGGAAAAACTCAACCAAATGCATATTCCTCTTCAACGTCGTTGACTGAGGTAAATTAGATTAACATACATAACATCTACACTAATGTCAAATAGAAGTGATCAGAAAAGATTTAGAACCGAGTGGATTTTCGAGATTTACGATTGTACTGTAATTCACTTTCAAGAACAAGACCCTAAAATATAATATCCTATCATCTTCTCGAGTATATATTCGCTGGTAACGACATTTGAAGTTCAGTAAATCTCGTCAGAAGAACTTCCAATGTTCTTGAATTTTCTATGATGAGTGTTATGGATATGGACTTGAAGCGACACCCAGCGGCTCATTTCAACGTAGTTTTTCATCATATTTGCAGTAAGTTCCATATAGATATCGGCCTTGTGATTGTATTGAAAGCCCTGAACAACCGTGACAAAGCCATACGTAATCCCTTCCTCATTACTAATGAGCCTTCCTGAGAATTCCTTGCACAACAGGATCTTCTTTGTCTGTGGTCTGACGAAACACCGAATTTGATTTTTGCCCCAAAGAGAACTTTGCTAAGATGTGCAAGGCTTACAGAGCATATTTTGGCATGCCGACCGAGAATCGATACAAAATTTGAGCACTTCATTTCACTTGTAATACATCAGTGTCAAGACCTTGCTAGATGATTTGAAGTACAATGAGCACAGCCGACAGGCCATTCAAAATGGTGGCATTCCCGATTGTTCTCCACATTTCCCTCCTATCTTTGTTTTGAGGACAGCAGGGACAACTTTGCGTACTACCAAAAGTGGGACTGGCCATAGCCGCCCGAATTCTATGTGGGTGTAAATTACATCACGTAGGAGCTACTGGTTGACCCTCAGAAGGTGTTGATGCGACCATTTCAAATAAAATTTATGAAACAATTTCAAACGGCTCTTGGAAAAGAGTTTGTAGCTATCTAATATTTTCCTTGATGGGTAAATTACAAATTATCAATGTTTTGATCTCAAAAGCAAAGTTTCTTTATTTTTGACACGGTGGCAATCAGGAGATAACACTTATTACCCCGGGAAAAAAAAAGTTTAAAAGAAAAAAGAGTTGAATCGTGTAATGGTTCACTATTCTCGAAGCGACAATCTATGCCTATAAAAATTGGAAACTAGAATTTAAAAAAATTCTGTTCCTAATATAAAATCATTTGAATTCAAATCTAAGATTCAGGTTAAACCATTGATGGAAACAGATTTTAGTAATAAGATATATGGTGAGTCTGGATTTTGGAAATACCGTATACGGTTATGCATCCATAGCAGACGTTGAACATAGAAAAAGCTGGAAATTTCTCTCTTTATTAAGGTATTTTGTGCTAAAATGTGGAGCAATTTGA
>OY735238.1:27775521-27825521 GCA_963457665.1 Thysanoteuthis rhombus | reverse complement strand
TCTATAAGTGTGCGTGAGAGAGAGAGAGAGAGAGAGAGAGAGAGAGAGAGAGAGTTTACATGTGTTGTCTGTCAATAAGTAAGATTCCCCACTTTATTCCCATCTCTCCCTCTGCATCCTTATGTGTGTGTGAGCGAGAGAGCGTGTGAGAGAGAAGGTGTGTGTGTGTGTGTACGCACACGAGTGAGTACGTGCATGTGTGTGCGTGGTAAGTGTAATGGTAATTCAACGAACAGGCTGCAAGATCAGAAAAGCCGAAGGCAGCCAGTCACCGGCAAAGATAATGTAAGCATTTTTAACTAGAGAGGAAAAACGGTGTTTACAGAGACCATATGTTGCTGGAAAAAAAAAGTTTTGCCAAGAAAAACAAAATCAACTCGTGACCGAATTTAAAATGAGACAAGAAGTCGGAATAATCTTCAAACAAACATTTTTTTTTTTTGCACTTGCGAAATGCGGTCACGTGACATTGCAGTATTTTTTTTTTTTTTGACAAACTCAAGTGTTATTAACGTCGACCTTAGAGCAGAAAATACATACGCTAATAATATAGGGAGGAACGTCGGTTATCCGAACACCACTTATCAGGATTTCGGATTATACGAACAAGATTTCAAGGTTCTTTGGATATTTAATTTCACGACTCTGTTTCGAGCAATTATTCGAACAATCAATTGTCCGAATTAAATAATCCCCGTCTGTCTCGTTCGGATAATCGACGTTCCACTGTATATGTTATTGTAAGATTGTGAAACTATTGATTTCGTGGAATCCCTAGAGATTTTATGAAATCCTTAGTTTCATAATAAACGTAGTAATGGTTAACAAGCTTGAAATCATCATCATCATCATCATCATCATCATCATCATCATCATCATCATCAGTCTTTCAACGTCTGTCGTTGGACATAGACCTTCCCCAGGATTCGCCACACTTCCCTATCGTGGACGTCGCGTAGCCAGTACATTCTGAATTTGTCTGGCTCGTCTCTCCATCTAATATTCTGCCGGCCTCGGCTGCGCAGGTGAACTCTGGGGATCCATGTCATGAGTCGCGACGTCCATTGGTTGTCCACCATTCTTGCAACATGGCCATCCCACTGCCATTTGATATTTTTAACAGATACTATGATGTCCCTGACTCCTGTCTTCTTTCGGATGTACTATGCTGTCTTGTGGTCTCTCCGTGTAAGGCCCAGCATAATTATTTAATGTGCACATTGCATGGTTCTCAATTTGCGGATGTCTCTTGGTTATGTTCCATATTTCAGTTCCATAAGTGACAATTGGGAGGGCTGTAATGAGTTCGATCCTCAATGAGTACTGAACTACAGTGACCGTGTGTCAAACTAAGCTGCATAGACATTGTAAACACTGGAGCAGAATATATATAATTACTAAGTTTAGCTTTGTTTGACACAAGGCCACTATATCGAGGAACCCATTAAGGATCGAAGACCACACGAACACAGAATTACTTTATTAGACTGTGATCATCCCCAGATAAAAAAAAGTCTTGATCATTGAAATTCTGTTATATCACCACACTCCAGTATTGAGGCCTTGTACCAGACTGAACTTTTTGAGAAGAGCCTTAGTAAATAGTGTATTCGTTTATTTGTAAAATCTACTAAATGAACATGGCACAAACATCTATCTACGTATAAATTCATTCATTCATCTAATGCAATGTTTACCTACATTGTATACCGTAATCACTTCAGTACAATGCGATCTCGAATCTAATGTGACCTCCGCTTCTGGAGCTAAGAATTAGGTTTGTGTGTGTGTGTGTGTGTGTGTGTGTGTGTGTGTCAGTGAGTGTGTTTGTGTGAGAGAGAGAGAGAGAGCGGGGTGGGGGAAACATTGTCCATAGAGTGGTTTTATTTCACAGACCACTCAACAGCTCAAGCGTCGGAAGTGTATTTCGGTGGACCCAAGTAAATCTAGCCGAAACGGGATTTCCGAACCGCACCCCTCTGCACACCAAAAACGCAATTAAACTCGAGAAGGCGAAGGGCGTTCTTCATTTGTTTTGTTTCTATTTCGCTGTCGTACGATTTTCTATTTTAAGATGCTAATATCCCAAGGAGGGACCCCACGGATGCAGTTCATTTTTCATCTCGAGGTGTTTCGGAGGTCATGTTACTAATTGACCCTTATAACAAAGCTCCGTTAAGTGAACTATAAAGCATTAATCTATCTGAGTCTGTTCATTTCTTTCTTCCTCTCTCTCACTCTTTAATTGTTCACACACACACACACACACACACACACACACACACACACACATATATATATATATATATATATATATATATATATATATATATATATATATATATATGAATGGCTTGGCTTCGCGTACAGAGACTGTGGAGAGAGACTGCCACATCAATAGAATCATAGACGGCAGGGCCCATGTGCAGATTTTCCTCCAACCTGAGTAATGGATCTTTTTGTTTTTTGCACTTGGAGGGGTTTTCTATCGCTTATGGGATCCTCATGTGAATACAGCTGGATAGATCAGCAGAAAAGGTCGCCGACGAGTACCTCCCTGCGAGCCAGTGTGGTTCCAGAACAAACCATCGCACAACTGATATGGTTTTCGTCCAGCGATAAAATCAGGAAAAATGCCATGAAAAAAACAATGTATATATAATTGATAATTGTATCATCCACAAACAGTTGTTTTGTCGTATTACAACTCTTCAGTATGGCTATAGACTATTCAGTATCCCTTCCAGTACCGCGAGTTAGAATCTATGTATATATATTTATGATATTTGAACTTTTTGCTTGTTTGTCCATGTCTCTTCTCTGTTAAAACTGAGTGGCCTATCAGTCTAATATTTTGTATGTAGATAGAGAAGAGGTCAACTTCTCACATAGGCTATGTGAGGTTGACCTCGAAAGCCATTCGAGGTCATTTCCGAGTAAGTATCTGGTTTTAAAGATAGGAAAGAATTAATTTTTTCATTCAAATTTTCTCTAATGATTCTTCTTACGAATAGCACAAACTTTTGTTACAATAAAATTGTTTTTTATGCAAGTTTGGGCGTTTTTTAATCAATGAAACAATATTATTATTTTTGTTATCTTTAATAGAAACAAAACACACACTCAAACACACAATCCTTCTATCTTTTTTTTTCTTTTTTTTGTTTAGTTAACGAACAGCAAGCGACAAGTGTGAGATATAAAAAGTAAAATTTTAAAGTGAAATGGTCCGTCTGCCAACTCAAGAATCTCGGCCTGATCTTAAGTCTCCGATAAAAGTTTTTTCTCCGTGGTTTATTGTTCTAATGTGACCCATGCTTGCATTTCAGAGTGGGTGTAAACTCTTACCCTCGGGCATTTTGTGAAATTCAAGATGGCGTCCAAAATTTTTATGACTACTAAAACTTACGACTAAAATATAGCACATTTTGTTAAACTGATATTCATATATGACAACGATTAGTTCTAGATCAGGAAAATTGTAATAAACAATCTTGAGCAATTCTTCCTGGGAGAGATTTAAAATTCTTAACAATTTCGAAATCATACTTTTTCTAAACAATTACTAAAAACGGCCTTTAGCTAAATCACATTTTCTCCGAGTCACAGTTACTGTGAAATTCTAGTGCATCTTCATCCTCGATTATGTCATTATTCACTCTTGTAAGATGATTCCAGCATCTGTCATTCCCTTGGCGATTGCAAAACATCGTGCAGGCCATCACTGCATTGCTACAACCAGATCTATTTGGGTTATGTCATGGTACAGAACTTCATCTGTTGGAAGCAAAGACTGCAGTTAAGGAGCATCAGCTATAACCCGCCTCTCTTTTTTCATCCACAAGTTGTACCTAGCTTCAGTTGCTGACCCACAGCCTTACATTCAATAACAAACCAGGATAAACGATGTACCCTGTTTTACAACATATCTGTCACCAAGCAGGTTAAGCTAGAACGTCTGGCTCTTCAGGATTCGGAGTGCCACTCCTTTTCCGATTCCGAAATATGGTGCAACCTTATCACAGCCAGTGAAACTATGCATGGCCAAGAGATCTGGCATAATCTGACTATAATATCCAACTGAGGCATTAATGTCAATTGATTACCCTCGTTGAATTGGTAACATGAACACTCGTGAAGAAATCTTGCCATAAAAGCAAAAGTACAAAAGAAGGACAAAGGTGACAGTGTCATCTGCAACGAATAATGCTGACTGTGGTCGAATAATTACCAACTGCTGCAGAATGATATTATCAGTTTCCTCCTTACTGGTCTCCAGATCCCTTCTCTCTATTCCCAATCTTGTCAGTAGCTCAACTGGATCTGGATCGCTACTAGTAATAATGAGGCGCTGTTACAAGAAAGTTTCTCTGTGGTTTGTGGTTTGTAGCATAATTGTAAAGACAGCTTCCATCCAGGGATCGGTAGCATCATTTTCACACACCCTTAAGACTTGATGTTTCTGAGGGCAAGAAAGCTACACATACATTCCCCATGGTATGTGGTTTCCACAGAATGGAGACCAAGCACTCCTCCGATTCATATTATAACCTCATTGGCCCAGTCAGCATTTCTTGCTTTACATATTTCTCGTAGAATTTCTTTGCATGGTATTTTGTCATGTTCAGAATGATTTGAACGGCAAAGGCTGATTTCCATCTTCCTGGATGTTTTGTATTTTTCTCCAGTTTACCCCCACTGAATAGACTATGCTGCCTAAAGTTGGATGTGACACAGGACTTCCAAAGGAAACCCCACTCCGGTCTCAAAGTTTGACTTTGAAGTGTATCTTGATATACAGTTCTTATGGTGAAATATGGTAGAATTTCTGTTTTCTGGGGTTCTCACGTGAGGTGAAGCTCATTACCATACTTCTTACTGGCATTTATAATTGACTGGACGCGTTCTGCTTCATTGTTGTTTTGTTTTCTGTAACGCCTTTTATTTGTTGATTACGCTCTTTTCCATATCGAAAAATGTATGCTTCATCCATCATTGATAACCTCAGTCTCTACATTCTATATTTCCACCAATAAGTACACACAGAATACGCAGACACTCCAACATCAGCGCATCACCACTACAAGCACCTGTAGGAGTAAAAAAATTCAATTTGTGCATTTTATTAGATGACACAGACATAGACAACAAATCGAGCCTCTACACGATTTCCACTAGAAAGCTCATTCATAACATGTCGACACTCCACAACCAAAATTGACACACCACCACAAACATAGGCACAAGCCTTAACAATAAATTCATGGTAGACATCATTCTTCACGACAAAATTTTACGTGAGGTTGCATTTGTTACTGTCGCAGATTTTTCTGTCCATTCTTGGCATGCTGTGAATTGTTATGATAACTTATTTATCTGGCTTTAGCAGACTTTCGTTGCTCTAGTCTTATTATCGGTAGCCATTTTGTCTTTAATGTTAACATATCTATACATCCAACAGGTTTTAGTTTACAAAATTGAATTTATCATAATTGAAAACTTACAAATTGATGTTTCTGTTATTTTTCTAATTAGAGACTGAGAGGTGGGCATTTCCTATATTGGCGGCTATCTAGGACGCCATCTTGGATCTTGCAAAATGTCCAGAAGTGAGAGTTTTACACTCACCCTAAAATGTGAAATCTTCAAAAGTGAATAGCTGCTGTGCTTTTCTGTCTTTGGTTTTACATTTTTAATAAATTCATTTGTGAAAAAGAACATTTCAAAAACATGAAAAGAATTCAGAAATATGTGAATCAGCATTTGCCACTTATATTTGAGTCACAGTCTTTTTAACAGATTTTATTGACAAGAGAGTGAAGTAAAAACAAGCTGATAATTTCAACACCTTACCGACAATTAATAAACATTTTATTTAATAAGATATCTTACTTAGATTAGATCAAAAACAACTTAATTTTTTTTGTAAAATTTATTTTTCGAGACATCTTCTAAGTATTCATCAAAAACATCAAAGAAATATGTAATCCAGTATTTTGTAACTACCCTAGAGTCGTAGTTTCTTTGGCACTAGATTTGATATTAAATTATTAAGTAAAAATAAAATTAATCTAAGGCATTTACCACGGAAACATTAAATTGAAATTATATAACGATTAAGACATAGATACCTTCATACTATTTACACAGTGTTAGCAACTCCTTCAAAAACAACACTGTATCATAATAAAAACTACAAAATTTTTTTCTCGGTCAGATTTTCATCAAATCATTCTTCTTTCGATTGAGACTAAGATTTGATAGAATATTATGTCTTTAACAATTTCTGTACGTCCTCCAGTCACATATTGCTTTTCCGTTAAACGTGTTTTACATTTTATCATTTGATTAGATGAAAATAGCCCTAAAAACATGAGTAAATTAATTTCCTTTTTTTTTTATTAATTGGCATTATTGGATTTTTTCTTTGTATATTTTCTTCAAATAGATTTATTTTTCTATAAATTTAATCATGTGGTAAAAAGAAGAATTTTTTTGCAATTCATTTTCGCTGCTTTACATCCATTATAACTTTTTAACAACGGAGATTCAAAGGTTTTGAGATAATTTGGATTTTCAAACTTTTACTGAAGACGGGGTCTAACTATAATGTTACAATGGACCGTTATTTCCTGTCTTTCTTACGGAGGTAAGGCCTCGAAGTATGCGGTTTGTGAGTCTATGTTCTATGAAAACGATCGAGCAGTTCTTTATTGCGTCATTTATCAACTGCAGTCACTTAATTTCTTTCTTTGACGCCCACGGATTCATAACATTGTGAAGAATAAACTCTCAATTTCTTTGTTCGTTCTGAAAAGACGTTACCAAAGTCTATCAAAGCACATCAATGAGAAGAGCTTTCTTCTGCTTTGTAAATCTCTGGTAAGTCTGCATCTGGGATTTGCTTTTCACAAATGACCCTCTCACATGACACATAACTCAGTTGCCATAGAAAGAGTAGAGAGGAGACCCACTGAGATTGGGGAAAATATGTTACACCAAAAGATCAAAATAACCTAATCTAGATATCCTGGGATACAGGAAATTACAAATTCAGACCCCTCACTGGTGTTGAAAAATAAATAAAAATTAACCAATTTTCTTATTCGTTTAATTCCACCCCAAATGCTTAATGACGCAATTAACTTCTGTCAAAAAAACCCATTTAAAGTTCATACATTCAAGTAAATTTAAACATCTTTAACCATTATTACCGATACTGCAGTCTGTCCCCACGTCTTATAAAACATAATTCTTTTTCGATTAGAAGTTTTTTTTCCATTTGTTTTCATCATTTTTTCATTTGTTATTTTTACATAACATTTCGTGGAGGTAATCGCATGCTTCGATGTCTTACTTCCGTAATACGGACGCAAAGTAACGACCCACTTTTGGATAACGATTACTTTGTAAATAATAGCACCATTTCACAAACTTTGCGTGAACAAATTAATTCTTTCCAAAACTGACACATTCCCACACTATTATAGATTAAAAGTTAAGAAAATTTACTCGCCGAAATGTTGTTTTCTTACTATAATAATTAAACCAATCACTCCCAAATGAAGCCGGGTATTCTTGCTAAATGGTTTCGGCAACAAATTTGTTTCATGTCGTTCGATCTTCAGGTGGATTCGTGTTTAAGAAATTACTTGTAATTTCCCGTATTTTAGTTTCACTATGTTACTTTCGCTTTTAATCTCCTGTTCATTCAAATTCGAGTTACTTCCCTTGCATTGCCTGTTCTAGTAATATATGAGGTATGTGTCCTTTTTTTTCTTTTTTAATTTGAATTTATTTTCATTCTTACCTATCTTTGTATTTTTGCTTACTTAAATTGAATTAATTTCTTTTTTGTCAGTATTTATTACTCATCAAATGATTTCAACATAATCTCTTTCCTTGTCAATAAACTTAATTCAATGGTGAATATTAATCACATAAATCGAAGATTATTCAGTGAAAATTCAAGTTCGAAATTCAACTGATAGATACGGACCTATAATCCCCACTCGTATACAAATACACCAGTTGAGGTACACGTCTAAATCTCTAAACAAAAGACTGACGCTTCCAGACTTTGACCCTTCAAAGATGAATAAAATTACGTTCACTTTTGGCCCTTTAAAAATGTAAAAAAAAACCCTTCATTTTTTACCCTTAAATGAGGGTAATAGTTTCCCTTCACATTTTACCATTTAAAGGGGGGTCTCCTTTCACTTTTGAACCCTCGAAGAAGAAAAGTTTGGCTGGCTGGATAGCTGGCTAGCTATGTACGTACGTATGGGTGGCTGTATCATGCGTACTGGCCGTACCTATGGAGCCAGAGGGCTGAAAATTTAAACATTCACTCCTTATTATGTATAAAAAACGGTGTGTTTTGTTTTTTTTTTGCCCCCTCTAAAATAGGTTTTTGGTGCAGCATTCAATTTGCAGTGTAATTTCATTCTGAATTGGGCCAATAGGCTTGCTTTTTTGAAAATTCGGACTTTTTTCAGTGCCCAACAAAAATCGAGAGAAATAACCTATTTATTGATCACCCCTCTTCATATTGATATTCTCCAACATGACATGCTGCCAAAAGACGTTGGTGACACGACATTTCTATTAAGTGACTAACCAGACCCGTTATTAGTTTTCATTTCTTCGTGCCAACCGTTGAAGTCAGGCATTTTTGCCTCTCACAAAACTTGGTCAATTACAATCAACGATCCAAATGTCTTACCTTTGTTTTTTTTTCAAAATTAAAAAAAAAAAACAAACGAAATCTTACGGAATGTTAAAAATGCAGTCACCGAATTATTTATTCCGTCTGCAGCAGACAGATTTTTACCTCTGATGTTTATTCCACCCAAACGATATTCAATTCGTTAGCAGAAAATAAAAATTCTGTAAATTCTTTAATCCAAAATTCTGCCGAGTCGTTAGTCTCTGGCTACTATAGCCATACAAGGATATACTCCCGATCGACTCACGTCCTACCGCAGATACGTCCCCACAAGAGATTATCTATCAACTGCGGATGACGGGAGTTTCAGTCATTGCAGTTCTATGGCTCAGCAGCGAATGACGGAAATTCCCGTCGTGGTCTTGTATGATAAAAGATAATAAAAGTACTGACACCTTGCTGGGCTGAACTAATGACTCAGTAAATGAAATGTAATGGATGACATTTGTTCCTTTCTCTTCGAAAAGGCCAGGAAGAAGTATAATAGAGGTTATGCAGTAGGTATATTTGACCTCATCTTAAAATGATCGGTTTACAACCAGATTGTTGCATCCATACAATCTGAATGTAACCCTGATGCAAGTCGACGCGTGATTGTATTTCTTTACTCTCGACTCAAAGGGAAATCGGCCCAAAATGAACACATCACAAAAGATTTCTGAACATATTTCTTTTTTCTTCCATCAATTCAAATATTTTTGAAACCGCCGACCAAAACTGTTCCCAAAACTATAAACATAGGTTTCTTCAGTTTTTAAGTGAGCCTGACTGGCTGTGTACGTGCAATGCGTGTACAGGCCACAGCGATGGAGCAAGAGAGTTGAAAATTTTAACATTTAATCCTTGTTTGTCTAGAAAAAAAAACCGTTCATTTGTTTTTTTGGATACTCACCAAAATAGTATTTTTTAATATGAGTTCAATTTGCGATGTGAGATCTTGCTAGATTGTTCCCCAAGTGATCACCACCCAACAAAAGGAGAGAGAAGTAACTTATTTATTAGTCTTCCCCTTTTCCAATATTTTAATTGATCACCTCAAACACGGCATGCTACCAAAAGACGCTGGCCATGTGACAGTTACTATTGAGTGACTAATCGGACCTGTTACGTTCTTTTTTTTTTCTATCAATTGAAACATTTTCTTTCTTGAAATTTCGTAATTCGTCCAGCTCGCGCAGAAATATGTTCGATCTTTCGTACCTCCTAATCAAATAGTTTGGAAATTTGGGAAAAAAATCCCAAGTTTTCTTTGAGCTTTAGCTATTTCGGTGAAAAATTGATTCATCCAATTTTTTTTTCTCCTTTCGTAGTCTTTCTCAATACCCTTACCAGTCAAAAGACATTTCTTTCACCATTGGCTGACCGGTAAAACAACATCATTGTCCTTTCGAGTAATTGTTATTTAAATGAACTCTGGGATTAAACTCCGGTTCAAACCGTGTGTTCCCCAAGCACTACATTGTGCCGAAATACACTGCCTATCTGATGCGATAATTGTATTTGTACCGAATGGGATTGTATAGTTGGAAGAAAATCGACGGGTAATAGTGTTGAATCATTTAACTTATTTATGCACAGAGTGTGTTAGTTGGCTGGTTTGGATGGTTTGTTCATGGGGGGAAAAGAGGGTATGACATTCTAATTTGAATTTCCCCACTTTCTACCTTCCTTCTCCCTCCCCATTTAGTCATCATTGTATTCCCACCAGCACAGTGACCCAAAACTCACCCAACGTTGAAGGTGGAAAGGAGACAGGCAAGATTTCTTAGCGAAGATTATTTCGTTTGTTGAAAAGTAAAACTATCTATGATTAATCTTTTATAACTGAAAAAAAAAGAAAAAAAAGTTTTTTGATGACACAGATACTGCTTAATCTATATTATGAACAGTGTGGTATCTTGTCTCTTCCTTTGTTTCTCTGTCCGTTACTCCTGCTAAAATTCACAGATACTACACTTTGACCCCTATTTACTCGCTTACCTACGAGGGCAAGATGTGACAAAATGTCGGTTTAATGTGGGGTTCCGTATATGGAAAGCTCAAAAACATGTTCCTGTTCCGAGACTAGGCACGGTTATTTTTCGAGGCCAGAGGTACTTTCCGTCCTCGTATACACTTTGAGAAAAGCTGTATCAGTCCTTTGTGAAAGATTCCTCCTGCATTTTCTGGAAGGCCTGTTGTAATGCCTTTATTGCCTGGAGCATTTCTTGGATTCATATTTCGTAGTGCAAGCGCTATTTCGTCTTCCGTTATGTCAGGGATACCACTAGTATTTATCGACTAATCTGTTTGTGGTTCTTCTTCAGCATTCTTCAGTTATTCTTGATAGCTTGTCCCTAAATCTGATGATTTTGCCATTCCAGTATTTTAGTGTAAGCATCTGTTGGTATCATCTGCATCTCGGGCGTGTTTTATACTTTTCTCTTTTCTGATAGTCTCTGCTATCCTCTTCACGTTTCTCTTCCTTTCTCTTTTCTCGAACTTTTGTTTTTTAGTTTAAGTTCTGCTCTTTTTGGTTTCGTCCCTTTTAGTTTTTATCTCAACATTTCTCTCTTTGATTAGTTTTCATGTCGCTTTTGAGTATTTGTTCGTGTTCTTCTTTACATTTGCGATGCGTACCATCTCTGCTGCTTCCTTAATTATGTTTGTCTATTACTCTTTCCCTCAATGTTACTGCCGCTATTCCACGAGCCTTGGAATCTGTTCACTATCGCTACTCCAAAAATAACCAATGGTCTCTATCCATCTCAAGATGAGTTTTTTTCTTCTTAAGAATAATTTTGTTCCTTTCAGTTCTAATCTTCAATTCGGTTCTGCATGCTACCATTCTATGGTCACTTCCTATATCTACTCTGTCTATAATAGCAATGTCTTTAATGTTATTGATCTTATCAACTATCATGAAGTCAATTTCGTTTTTTTTTTTTTGTTACACCATCTGGGCTTCTCCAAGACCACTTGCGACCCTCTCGTTTTTGAAAGAATATTACTTATCTTTAATACGTATATCTCTTAGAAATTGATTTGCTTGTCATCTCTCTCTTAATCATTTAGACTATTTCATAGATTACCCAACTTTCTTTTTATCATTAAAGTCCCCCATAAGTATTTTGTAATTTGTCTCCTCCTGATCCATTATCTTACTGATATATATATATATATATCTTGATTAGTGAAGTTAATCCGTTCCAAAATGTCCTGTACTGTTTAAAACCGCGCTATCCAAGTCCTGATCATAATTTAATGTTTCGTTTTCAGCCGATACTAAGAAACATCAATTTGTACAGCGATACTTCAACTGCACTACATCAAAACCTGTACCAATTAAAATCTCACTAAACAAGGCATTCATATATATATATATATATATATATATATATATATATATATATATATATATATATATATATATATATCCGGGAGGGCGGTATTTCTATTGCATGAATGCTCGATTTTCGAGTGGACATTTTCTGCAAAGACAGCGGGGTTGTTGCGCAATAAAGTGTTTCAAAAAGATCGGATTTTTTATAATCAGAAAAGTGATATCTATTCATTTTGTTTCTATTATTATTCGGACCATCCTCATCTTGGTTGTTTTAAATACAACGTTTCGGTCGTTGTACTCTACGGCCTTCATCAGGTATCTATCTGGTTGGTGTGAGGAAGTAACGAACCGAACCCTTTATTTAAACGACGGAGGTATATTGACCGCACTCCCCTCTTAGCATTAGTAGTATTATTATTGTCTCACACTGGGATTGAACCTAAAACCTCAGATTACTTGCAGTAATTTTGTCTGATTCTGTAACCACTACGCTTTGTGTTCAAAATAATAATAAGAAATAATAAAAATACCTGATCTAAAAAATTCAGAGATTTACTAACTAATCATTTCGATTAAATAGTTTGAACAATTCACACGTATAAAACCCACTTTGTATGCATGTATGTACATTTTGTTTGTGCTCATCTCAATAACCTTATAGCGTCAGATACTGCTAAGCATTTTTTATGACGTAAATAGTTGAGACAACAACAACTAAAGGAACAATATATCTAACACTTTTGACGAGCGAACACAAACTCGACTTTGATCCTTTGATCGAGCAGGCTAAAGGAGAAACTTAAACTATGATTAGTTCCATCAACCTTTTAGAAATAAGTATCGTCATAAAAGAGATCTGATAAAAAGCTTCAAACATGAGTACCCAAACTGTGCTGTGCCGTACTAGGCTGGTGTACCGAAAAGTGATACTTTGATCATATATACTTTGATCATAGACTGAGCACACAGATACTACACAACCATCCTTGGCTGAAGTACCGATCCATACGTGAATAATTCCCTCATTCTAGATGGGTGAACTACTAATACACTGATGAGCCTCAAAGTTTACTTGAAATTAGTCATGTCACCGGGGAAGAGAAAGTCATTTACACAAAATTAGATAAAACTATCCTGGTTGGGTATTATATAGTTCAGAAGGGCGTAGCGAGAGATATTGGGGCTCGAGATGTTGGGTCCCTTCTCACAACAAGTTAGGTTTCCTCAAAAGTATTACTGGGGCCCGTGGCCAGACCTTTCGAAAACCAGGGTTCGTAAAAATTCACTTAAATGAACGGAGTCCTTGGTAATGAAAAAGCTGAAAACCACTGATTTACTAAGGTTTGACGAAATCGCTCACGCTTACAAGGCTAGTAGGGAATATAAAAGGAAAATTATTAAAGACAGAGATGTAGCTGGAGCTTTGAGAACTCGGGCAGGGACTTAGCAGACCTTGTGCGAGATCAAGTTAAACTTTGTAAACATCTCCGATGTAATGATATTAAAGATGGTGGCGTCTGTTCATTTTTGTGGGCGAGTCAGTGGAGGTATTTGATTTCTACAACGTTGCCAATTTGTCGCAGTAAACGAACTCCTAAAGGATTCTGATTGGAAAACCGAGTTTGAATTCCGGTTATGGCTGCTTATATCTCTTTTGCACTAAGGCTCTTCTGAAAGTCATGAACCGAGCACTTAACGGGTTCGTCAGTAATCTTGATCAATAGCACAAAAAAAAAAGTCGAGAGTAGGAAGGGTAGCTTTTTAAGACAGAAATTGTCAACTCACTGCTATATCCATTGTCATTTGAGACAAACGACGGCGAAAAACAACAACAATAATAATTATGATAATAATAATGATAATAATAATAATAGTATTTGCAGATCGCGTTAATGAATCGTCGTAGCCTGTGTGTATACTAGAACTAATTATCTAAAAACGTATAAAAAAAATCAACTGAAAATAGATCTTTTATTCAAAATCATCCCAAAAGTATCAGCACAGGATTTGGGTATTATTGGTCTAAAGAGACCCCCCAAAGCACTTTCTATTAGAAAAGATGGCGCCTAGTGATGTACTCATGTGACACTAGGGGGCCAGGAGTCCCCCGTGTCCTGAAAATTACTATGGCTGTCACTAAAAATTACTATGGTTATTACCAGTAATTACTATTGTTATTACAAAAGGAGTTATCTGTGTTAAAAGGGATAATGTGTTTTTTGAGGATACTGTAGCAAGTTGAGAATAACGTGTTTCCAGGTGCGGGCATCTGCGATTTCTCAATCTAGTGTCATCTGTCAAATCCTGGGTTGCAAAAACAAATGCTTTTGGAAAAAGGCTTTGTTCCTGATTCGATGACCATGTCATGGGAAGTTGAGTTATCTGTACTTTTTCAATCTAGTGTCATCTGTCAAGTCCTGGGGTTCAGAAACAAAGCCAGATATAAGGGCCAGTATTTGGGGTCTAGAGAGAGAGAGTAAAAGCTTATGAAAGAAAAGTTATTTGCAGAGTCCTTGGGAGAGGGGGAGACTAATTTATGATATTGAACAGACCTGCGTCGCAAGATGAATGAGGGTCAATGTTTTGGGTTTTTCCGGAAAGGTCGATATGGTAGGAGAGGGAGAGATAAGAGAAGGGACAAGAGATACAGTGTCGATACCAAGGGCTTAAATAGGAAGAATTTTCGTAACAAGCAGTCAGAGTAAAATTTGGGTTTGGAGAAGAGAATCGTTGCCAGCTCTTAGTAACCGTCAACCGCTGCTACCATTCAGTAGACTACCGTTCGTGACATGAGAGACCAGTCGTCATTTTGACTTAGATGATAATCGGCTTCCTCTCTTTTCAACTGCGAATAGGCATTTTCCCGTCTCCAGAGATATTGATAATCAATATTCTATATAAAACATATAAACGAGATTCCGTCTTGTTGCCTTCTTTTACTAACCCAGAACCACGGCTGGTTTAGTATAGTTGGTGAGACCACCCCCAACAGAAAAACCCACACTCATACAAATTTCCAAGGTTGTAACCCCCCAAATGTGACCAGGAGCGCCTGGAGACCCACTTAAAGATACACACATCTACACGGACAAGAGAGAGAAAGAGACAGACAGAGACAGACAGACAGAGAGACAGACAGACTGTAGCCCATCAAGACGGTTGGTGATCTCTTGGGCTACAGTAAAAGAAGACTGGACTTGGTAATCGTAGACAAGAAGAGAAAAACCTGCCAAATGATAGACGTGGCTGTGCCTGCAGACCATAGAGTAAAAAGGAAAGAGAGTGAAAAATTAGAAAAATACCAAGATCCAGCTAGAGAACTGAAGTAGATGTGGAATATGAAAGTCAGGATGGTACCAGTAATAATAGGCGCACTAGGAAGTGTCCCAAAGACACTGAGGGCGAGACTGAAGGAGCTCAGGTTAAAAGGAAAGATTGAGATTATACAGACCACAGCACTACTAGGAACTGCATGGATCCTGAGGAAAGTGCTAGAAATATAAGGTCTGCGACACTAAATCTTAGCACTGGCCTAACAGAAGCAGGAAAATGGAAGCAGAAATGTGAACCACAGCACTGGTGTGATAGGCGAGGGAGAGAAGAGATGTGGGCTGAAGACCTGAGGAGACTTACTGTGGTCTATGAGAATGTGGAGAGGAAGGCTGGAGACTTGAGGAGACTTGCTGTCACTCAACCTCCAGCGGTAACCACCAGGCAACTGGTGTGAAATTGCAACAGATAACAATAATAATAATAATAATAATAATGATAATAATAATAATAATAATAATAATAATAATAATAATAATAGGGAGCAATTTAGATATATTTAGGGCAATTGGAGTATTTGGGTGGAAAGAGAGAAAAACGTTTTCCGTGGCTTGAGACTGAGTTGTGTTCAGGCTTAAATATTTAATCATTATTTATGCAATGCTTTTAATTCCTAATTAAATGATATGATTAATTCTTAATTCCACAACACTTTTAATTACTAATTTTACCATAATTCCATAGCAACTAACACATGACTCCTTATCATAAGGGAGAATTAATCAAAGTCTGAAAGCACAAGATTTGACAGAAGGCTGAGAATTCAATTATTCATTTGTTGAAGTATTTGAGATGTTATCCTTTCTGGTACATGATATACAATTAATTTTTTGTTTTTATACAAAGAGGAATATCAAATGTGTTGAGCTGTTGAGGTTGTGCATGGAGTAGTGAAGGTCAAGTACCACTAGACGAACGAGAAAAGTAAATGGAAAAAAAAAGTAGGGATCTAAATTAAGAAAAGACGTTCGAGAACGTTCTTATAATTTGGAGGACAAAGAATTTCCGTCTTTTTCTATTTTGATCTCCCGTTGCTAAAAACGGTCTTAGCCTTAAATTGCACTTCCAATTAAAGACATCAACGACAAGGTTATTTTAATTAAGCTGCACGACACATCATTATATATTGCTCCCTTGATACATTCCTCTCTTTCTTTCTTCCTTTGTCTCTTCCTTTCTTTCTATACGTCAATTCATATCTATCTATATCTATGTTTCTCAGTCTATTCATATCTATCATGGGCTTTCCATATCTGTATGTATGCGAGCATACATACATAAATAGATACATAGATGCATACTAAGAGAGAGGGAGAGAGAGAGAGAAAGAGAGAGAGAGAGAGAGAGGGAGGGATGGAGAGAGAGAGAGATTGGGCGGGCAATCCCCTGTCACATTCCATTATTCTAATATTTCAAACAAGAGATATAAAGAGGATATAAAATGACAGATGACCGAATTAATTCGAAAATGTCTTCGTCACTTTTTTGTCAGTTGTAGAATTCAGCGAAACGTTTTCCTTGTCGAAAAACAGAAGACGAAAAATTGCTTGTCGTCGTGAACGAGAAAAAAATGATTTCCATTTCATGTAAAACAATGGGCGTTTCCAGCCATCCGATTCCAAGACGGATAATACACTTTCCCCAACTGCAGTTGCACGTTTCGTGTTCTGATGGTTTTGCTATGAAGTGATTGATTGCCGAAGAAAATGTCTTCCGATGTTTAACCGAATCTTCAAGGTTTAAAATGCTCTTCGTTCATTTCTTGTCACTCGAAGCTAGACCAGTCAGGGGGTTCTGCAGTGGAATTAGGAGAGAGGACCCCCGGCCTGCATTATTGAGCGTAGTGTAGAGGTCAGTTTCCTCAGTAAGATTAATGGGTTCGCCACGGTAGGATGACCCCCAGCTGCTTACGGCACTTGGTATTTTCGGATGGCCACCCATTTAGGTTCTGACCGTAACTGTCCCCTGGTTGATGTTTTATCACCATTTTCAATGAACGGCAATTGAATTTTGACTGTCGTTATTCAGTGATTCAAGAGGACCCCATTGGTCTTTAAAAAAAAAGGTCCACAACCAGTGCACCCTCACTTCATCATCATCATCATCATCATCATCATCTTCATCAGTCTTTTAACGTCCGTCGTTAGTCATAAACCTTCCCTAGGATTCGCCACAATTCTCTATCATGGGCGCTGCGGAGCCAGTATTTCGTGAATTTGTCTAGTTCATCTCTCCATCTTGTGTTCTGTCGTCCTCGGTTTCTCATGTGATCTCTGGGGATCCATATTGTGAATCGTGATGTCCATCGGTTGTCTTTCATTCTTGAAACTTGGCCTGCCCATTGCTATTTTAGTTTTTTAATAGTTTCTATGATGTCTCAGACTCCCGTTTTCTTCCTTATGTACTGTGCTGTCTTGTGATCTCTCCATGTAAGATTGAGCATGATTCTGTCATGTGCTCGTTGCATACTTATCAGTTTGTAGGTTTGTCTCTTGGTTAGGTTCCACGTTTCAGTGCCTTAAGTGACTATCGGGAGAATGCATTGGTTGTATACTCTTCTTTTCAGGATTATTGGGATCGTCTGGTTTTTGAAAGCTGAACTTGCTCTGCCGAAGGCTTGCCATCCCTGAGTGGTTCTCCGCTTGATTTCCTCTTATTTTAAGGATCTCATGGAGATTCGTTGTCCAAGGTAGATGTAGTGGTCTACCTTGCCGAGTTTTGCATCTTCTATCTTGACAGTTATGCTCTTATTCTCAACATGATTGTTGCAGATGATTTTTGCTTTACTGAAGTTCATTTGTAGGCCGACTTTCTTGCTTTCTTCGTTCAGTTCATCTAGTATAAGTTGGAGGTCGTGTAGGTTCTTTGCAAAAAGGACGATGTCGTCTGCAAATCTAAGGCTGCTCAGATATTCGCCGTCTATTTTGATCCCTTTTTTCTCCCAGTCCATGTTTCGGAAGATCATCTCAAGGCCGGCTGTAAAGAATTTGGGTGAGCTGGTATCATCTTGTCTTGCCCCTTTTGGGAGCTGGAATGGTTCAGAGTCCTTATATAGCCTAATGAAGTAGTTGCTGTGACTGTATATATGTTGCAGTGCTCTGACGTATACAGGGTCTACACCTTGTAGAGTGATAGCCTTTATGACCAAGGTAATTTCTACAGAGTCGAATGCTTTCTTGAAGTCTATAAATGCTACAGCGAGCGGCATTTTGTATTCTGCTGCCTTCTCTTTCAGCTTATTTATTGAATGAAGATGGTCCATGGTCAAGTAACTTCTAAATCCAGCCTGTTCTCGTGGTTGATTTTCATCTAATGTTTTTGTAATCCGGTTGGTGATGACTTTTGTGAAGAGTTTGTATATGCAGTCGAATAGGCTTATAGGTCTGCAGTTGTGGAGGCCTCTGGGGTTTCTTTTTTCATGCAGAAGTATTATGATAGCAGTGTTCCATTCTGTCGGGACTTTACTCTGTTGAATAAAATAGCTAGCATTCTGTTGACGCTTTTACCAGCTTTTTTGAGTAGACCGATGGTGATTTTATCTGGTCCAGGGGCTTTTCCTTTTTTGTTTGTTTGATGGCTTGCTTTACTTCCCATGGTGTAACTTCAGGGAAGTCCTCAAACTGATTTTCGGCATCTTGTGTATTCTGGTCGTTGTTGAATTGTCTGTGTTTTGAAGAGTAGAGTTCTTGGTGAAATTCTTGGGCGCGTTCAACTATTCTGTCTCTATTTGTTGTTATGTCTCCGTTTGCTTCGAGAATGCTTGTTATCTGCCTCTGTCCTGTGCTGAGAGCTTTGTTTATTGGTTTAAATCTTTGACGTTTTTCGAAATTGGTCTCGATGATGGCTGCCGTATACCTTCTTTTGTCTTCTCTTAGTTTCTTCTTTATTTTTTTGTTCAGTCCAGTTTCTTCTATTTTTCCCTTGTGGTTGTTGGTGGCTTGAGGTTTCTGCACTTTTCAATAAGTTTCTGGTTTCATCTGAGATTTTGCTAATGGTCTCTGTAATTCTTGGTTTAAACATATTGGCGGCTTCTAATAGAAAGGTTGTTATTTTGTTATGGAGTTCGTTGACGTTGGTGTCGTTTTCGTCGGTAAGGATATCAAATCTGTTTTTCAATTTTAGCTTGAAGCCTGGGGTGAGTTCATTTGGTACGTTTAGTGGCTGCGGTCTAGTATGGAACATTTTCCTGCACTCCTTATTTGTGTTTATTTGCATCTTACATCTTACCATTCTATGGTCACTCCCTACATTTACTTGATTCATGATTTGGATGTCTTTATGGTGTGGCTTTTGTCCGTTAAAATGTGGTCTGTTTCTTTTTTTGTTTCGTGGTTGGGGCTCTTACAAATCCATATTCTATTGGTTTTTTTTAAAGAATGTATTCATAATTTTGAAGTTGTTTGCCAATGCAAAATTTACCAGTTCTTCACCTCTCTCGTTCCGTCTTTTGTATCCAAATTCTCCGATGCAGCGTTCGTTTCCCTGTCCTACTTGTGAGTTGAAATCTCTCTTGATGACATTGAAGTATCTTTTAGTATCTTGTAGTAGGGAGTTCAAGTCATCATAGAAGTTGTTTATTTCTTCTCTGGTTGATTGCGAAGTGGGAGCATAGACTTGGATGACATTTAGCTTGTACCTCTTTGAGAGTTGTATGGTGACACTAGCTATGCGGTCTGGGATGTACTCCATCCTCACTTACGGAGCTGAAACATGGAGCTTAACCAAGGAATTGGCTCACAAACTAAGAACCACGCATTGGGTGCAGAAAATAATCACGCTAAATATAACAGGGAAAGATGAAAAAAATCAAAACAAAACAGCATAATATACCAAAGAAAAAATGCAGGCGTCAGAGATATTGTAAAGGCTAGTAGTAAATTTGAATGACAATGCATAGGCCATGTCGCAGGAATGTCAGGCAACTGCTGGACATCGCGTCTCAAAACATGGATCCTCTGAAACCATTGGTGAAATTGTGGCCGGCAAAAAGTAAGATGGCAGGATGATCTGGACAAGTTCAGAACGTTTTTGGCTCCGTGGTGCTCAAAAGCGGAAAAATATGTTATATCATGAAGAAGTCTCATAATAGTATGTGAATAGCCGCTGCTGCTGACTCATTTTTTCAGTTGGTAAAAATATTGAAATCTCACATAAAAAGAGAGGAAAATATAAAAAGTCGTTGAAGAATTTGGATTTTGAAAAAGCTGAGAGGAAGATATTGTGAAATTTAACAAAAGAACTTTTGTATTTCTTCGTCAGGGGATTAGATATAAAAAATGCCAAAAATTGTTCTGGAATTCATTCAGCCCATCAAAGATCAAGTTGCTTCGTAGGGAATAGATTCTAAGCCCAAAAGAAAGAAATCCTTCTCTAAAGGTCATATGTTTATCAAATTCAAGCTTAAAAAATATTTTCATAATTAACAAGAATGTTTATTGTTTATTCTTATTATCAGATGAAGGATTGTAACCCAATATTTTATTAATTTCGACCTCCCTTTACCTTCATTTTTAATTTTAAGTTGTTTACTCATAGCTGTGGAAAGATAAAAAAAAGTAGCCAAAATTAATAACATATCATTGGAAATTGTTTCAAAATAAGATTATATCAAAAGCAATTTGGTACTTGTGACCAAATCAGTCAGTGACATAAAACTATAATCGTGAGAAACTATAATGGCCTCTTTAAATGTAGTTGAAAATGTACTCGGCGCAGAATGACGACTATATTAGACTAATCCAAATTCATCCAACACCACCAATATTTTCAAAGTTACCTTAAGATAAATGAGGAAGCACGATGACTTATTCGAAATCGTAATATCGGCTGAGAAATTCAATATAGCATGTTAGCTTTTTATGTGTGTGCGATATAGCAGTGTGGGCGTCTGCTTGGCGGGTGACGGGTAGACTACGACTGGGACATTTGTCTCCTACCCAACCCCTGGATCAGGCCATCTCACCGAGGGCGAAGAGTTTGGAAATCTGAACCTTATAGTCCAGTGATGGTGAACCGTTTTAGAATGGTGTGCCGAAATTTTGAATTTTCTGAATATTCCTGTTACATGGACAAAATGTATTGTTGTTTTAGGTAATTGCTTATAGATAAGCGATGTATTCTTCTAATATCAGACCTTCCATGCATTGTGCGTGATAAACATGCATTTTGACATATTCTCACTCTCAAATGACAGGAAAATCCTCACGTAGGGAAGTGACAGCGGACGCCCTTGACAATCAGAGCGTTCGTTTGCATGTCCTACAAATTTTTCTTTTAGTGTCGGTCCATCAAAAAACCTGGCAATCAGGATGCTAAAAATGAGCATGGTTCTGTTTGTGCTGTGAAGGTTTCTACAAGTTTTATTGTTGCTGACTCAATTAAGATAAGATTTATGATACAGTATCAGAAGGTCCTCACAAATGAAATTAGCTGTGTGTTTATTACTACATAGAAGGGAGCGTGAATGTTAACATTCCGCTAGGTCACGGGGCGAAAGAGTTTCTAAGTTAGAGAGAGACAAATCACAGAGGAATAAACGACAAATGTAAAAAACGCCTCTCTATTTATTGATGTACATGAATTAGAAACAAATAAGAGAATTTTTTTTTGCAACGTGTTGTGAATGTAAAGTCTTTCAAGTGTGTAAATTAAAAGTCTGTAATCGAGATACTTGACTTTATTGTGCTGTTGCATTGTCATATACGCCTTTTATTCATCAGAAGTCTTTGCCAGACAGTGCTGATGTTTCTAAGCTTCCCCTGAATAAATAGGGGGGTTGTTTTCGTAGAAGTTTAGGCCATTTTCTGGGCGTCCTTGCTTTTTATGTTAAAAGGGGATAATTTCCAAGAAAAACTTGTTCATTTCGCTTTATCTCGGCAATTCTAGGAAGAATGTATAGCCTTCGGTGAATTCTCTAATGTACATCACTCTTCCAGAATTTAGTTATTGTATTTTTTGGTAAGTAGACAAATGAGAGAAGAAGAGTGAGAGAGAATGTGTGTATGTATATGCTGAACAAGGTTATGTTTTTATTATACATGACAAAAATATTAGAAAAGGTTTGTCAATATTTAGTATTTAAAGCTGTAAAGTTTTCTAGATTATAGATATTTTTTGTGAAATTGACTACAGTGTCTTCATTCTATTTTTATACACAAAAACTAGCGCAACGCCCGTCAAAAATTACTTACGGATCGACACATACAGATAATTAGCAATGTGTTTTTGTATTCCATCACGCCAAGGGATGCAACTAATCTTTAATAACGTAAAGGTAGAATTTTATAATCTAATGATGCAGTAAAAATGCTGAATTTTAAAAATTAGAAAAACAGTATGAAATATCGGCTTATCCTACGAAACCAAGCCTTATATATATATATATATATATATATATATATATATATATATATATATATATATATATATATATATATATATATATATATAATTAGCCCAAGTCCACTACTGGCCAAAGGCCTTTCCCATCTCATTACGTGTAAGTAGTACCTTTATTTCAATTTTATTAGGATTGTTTACACTGTATTTAATCATAACTAAGTTCAATAAGAGAACATCGTGTAACTATTCGCAAGTACTTTAATTACGCTAAAGTAATAAAATAATTTTGATACGAATAATTTTATAAAATAAGATGAATTAAAAAACGAATTAAATCAATTTTTCATGACAATTTTTCATAGGCAAAATTGTAGAAAAATAAGATAAAAACATTGAAGTAATCAACCCACACCCATTCAGTGGTGAACAGAACGCTTATTCTCCAAGCTCACTGCAATGCAAATCTCAACTACCTACGAATATAAAATACAACGTGTGTTCGTACATTCTGGATACGCCGTAATTATTGATAGCATGCGTGAAATGGTTTATTAATTAATACATAAATGAATTTAAAAAAGTAAATAAGTGAAACAGTAAACTGAATCAGAAATTTGTTTCACGCCGAGCTGCAGGAACAGATCATAGTTCAAGGGAGGTAATCGCTGTAAGTCTTTCATTCAGAATAGAAGAAATAACTTGAAAATTCATAGACTTGCACAGCACATCTGGTCTTCCATTGTTTGCTTATGGTATTTTTCTTTTGCATTTAACATTTCTACCCAAAATAAAATCAAATAAAATTATCTCGATCCTTTCTATGAGAAATGAATGTCAGTATTGAAAGTTTTGTTTTAAATTATTGAAATTTCATTCCTGACGATCCTAAAAGGCTTTTGATGCGAGGAAATAAGCAGACGACTGTTAATAGCTGAACATTTTGAATCACGCATTTCCAATGATTTAAACTAAACTTCCAATAGTGTCATTCATTTGTTAGAGATTCACAATTCATTTACATATAAATATAATGTATATCTAAGCAGCAATTTTTCTTTTGATGAGGTTATATCATTTGACCTATTCAAGGTGAATAGAATAAACAACTGAAGTGAATAAGCTGTTGCAGGAATCGAACCTGCGACTGATAGGTAAGAGCGACGTTGCGTTAGAGCAGTTACCAATGTCTAGGCCAAATGATACATTCACCGTGTATTAATGGACGGTCATTTCAAATAGAGTTTCAAAGTAATATAACGCATGTATATTTATTTCTGTCGGATTATATATAAAATATAAAAAAGAAATTGATTTTTTACCTATCTACAATGTTGCTTTATTGTCTTAAAAATATTTTTGAAAAAACACAAAATATGAAGAGTTGCAGAAAATCTACTGGAAAATAAAGTTCGTTCGATTTAGACATTATTATCCTGCAATAAATTCATTTTTACTAAAATATATATTAGGTAAAAACTAATTTCTTTTTTAGAAATGAGAAAAATTATCATTTTTATTGATGAAAAATCAGAGATGCCTATATCTAATGGAATCGTTTTCCGTGTTACTACTAACACATCAATAACAGTAGTATCAATAATTATGTAAATGTGAACAGACTCAAATAAGCCTTGTTTTACCTCCTCTCCTCTGTTTGCTTTAGCGTGACAGAAACCAACAAACAGACAAAAATGATATGGGTTCTCATATAAGATTTATGAGTTGGTATGCATGTGTATGAGTGCACGTCGATACAAAGTGACAACATTCACAAATATTCGTTGAACTGAGGAAAAAGACCGAAAGAAGAAGAAGAAGAAGAAGAAGAAGAAGAAGAAGAAGAAGAAGAAGAAGAAGAAGAAGAAGAAGACCTGCAAACTAAGAAGCATGCACCGTGCATATGAAAGAATCATGCTCAACCTCACTCAGATGGCAATCCTCTGGTCATGTTGCAAGAATGGCAGACAATCGACTCATAACATGGATTCCCAGAGATCACACGCGTAACCAAGGCTGGCAGATTACAAGATCGAGAGACGAACTAGACAATTTCAGAAAGTATTGGCACTGCTACGACCATGATAGGCCTGTCCTACGACGGACGTTAAAAGACTGATAATGATGATGATGATGATGATGATGATGATGGTGGTGGTGGTGGTGGTGGATGAAGGCATGCCTGTATCTGAAATAAAAAAAGAGGTTAAAAAAAAAGTGCCTGGGTTGGCAATTATTATGGTCATCACGTTTGAGAGAGAGAGAGAGAGAGAGAGAGAGAGAGAGAGAGAGAGAGAGAGAGAGAGAGAGAGAGAGAGAGAGAGGGGGGGGGCGATAAGAATCCCACAATTGTTCTTTCTTCTACTTGTCCTTCCCATCAGAAGTGAAGAGTCATTGTGTCTTCGCCCATAAAATATTAATGACTATCACATCAGTTTATGTACGGAATGCAGAGTTGTGTATTTTGGTCAGTCATGCCTTCTTTGATGGTATACTGGTTTGTATATTGGGCTGAACGATCTAAGGTAGTGGTCCCCAACCACCGGGTCGCGGACCGTTATGGGACTGTAAGGAATGTGCTCCTGGATAGCAATATGATTTGCTGATTTTTGTAAAATAAAAAGAAAATTATTTCCTTGGATCTGGAAATCAAATTCCTCAGACAAACCTTTTTAGAAACGAAATCGATTATATTAGTAATTTATAAGTCCCATAGTTGACTCATCATTTATATTCTGGTTGTGATTCAAATCCCTCTTTCGTCAGACGGTTCGCAAGGATGATTTCAGTGTCAAATTGATCCGTGGCGCAAAAATGGTTGAGAACCCCTACGGGGCGCCAGGTTCAAACTTTGCTGCTGTCGTGGCGGTAAGATTCACAAAAAACATATTTCAAGTATAAAGTAACTTACAAGGATATACGGCGTTGCCCAGGAAAGAAGGACTACAAATATTACAAATCAGGAAGAATATGTCCTTTAATGTATTTCTTCTTACATAACACAACAAATGAAAAAGAAGAAAAAAGATTATTTGCCCTATTAACACATGAAATAGTACTTGTTATCGTAAAATAACCTGATGCACAAATAAAACAAATGATGCATTCCCTTAACGTGACAGGGCATTTGGGTTGACATCTTTAGCACTTCTCCCAATGAGTACCAATATGAAGATATTTTTTTATTTCGTAGAAAGTTTTTTTAGGGTTGCTCGACGTTTAATAAACTGAAAGAATCAGGTTTTTTTAGCCTTTTAAATTCTTCTGTTTGGCTGAAAAAAATTCTGTTTTATCAAAAATTGATTTCTGGTGACTACCAATAACCTTGACAGTTAGCACCACCTATCTTATCATCTTTTTCTGTCAAAGTCAACCCCACGGACCAATTTACCTCTATGGGTGAAATTGTTTGGCTGCAATGTAGCTGAAAAAATAGCAATTTTGATTTAAAATTGGTGACTCTCCATGGCCTTGAAGGTTAGCACTACTTAACATATCGAATTTGACCGCATCTGCCCAAGCGTTTGTTTGGTCAAAACATTTTTGTATAACATCCAAAACTCAAAATTATGCTGGAAATAGCTTTTGTTGAATAGAAATATCCAGAAATGACTCCTGGTGACCTCGAATGACCTCTGAGTTAAACCTTACATTGACTGTAACAGCTCTCTGTCTTGTGAGTTTTCATGTCAAATATCAGGTCAATGGGCTTTGTTGCTATAGCGTGATAGTGGCACAAATAAAGAAAACACACAAACACGTGGCCCCAATTCAAGTATAGATACCTGCAATCGATTTATGCTCTTACCATTGAGCTAAACCGTAATGCAAAGGCCCAAATAACTGCTTCAACTCAATCAATCAAAGAAAATGGGACTGCTGCCGGAAACTAAAATTGCAACAGACAGGGTACTTTGACTGGTTATTCTGTTTACATTGTTTAGGCCAAATGATACTTTCAACGTGTAATAATAGGAGATGATATCAAATAGAGTTTCTATAGAATGTAACACAATTTATAATCATTTCTGTCGAATCATATTTTTATTTCTTCATATAATCGTCTGCGTTGAAAGAAACGATTAGGGCAAATACAGACCGTGAATAAACAAAAGGGAGTTGAAGCAGTTATTTAGGTCTTTGCATTACCGGTGGTTGTTTAGCTCAATGGTGAGAGCAACGCTACGTTGAAGTAGCAACCCTAATCCCTCTCTATATCTATCTGAGTCTGTTCACATCGATCTCAGTCTGTTCATCTCGCTCTCACTCTCACTATCTGTCTTTCTTAGTCTGTTCATATCTATCTATCTATCTATCTATCTATCTATCTATCTATCTATCTATCTATCCGTGGGTCTGCTTATCTCGCTCTATCAATCTATTTGCCTGTATTTATTCGTGCGAGTGTGTACATGAATGTATATAAAAATGGTTGAAGTAACAACATAACAATTTAACAAAAAATTGTATGTTGTTTTCATTGACAAAAAATACACCAATCGGGATCCGACAGAATAAACGACAGAAGAGAGCATTGTTAATTTTTTTAAATTTTTTTTAGAAACTGCCAACTAAAACTATCAAGAAAGGTTTCTTCATTATTCAAGTGAGTCAAGCTGGCTGACCCTGTATGTATATGTCACCAGGACAGGCCGCACCAATGGAGCTAGAAAGCATTTACTTCTTATTGTGTCTAGAAAAATAGTTTCTTAGTGTGGGATTGAATTTTCAACGTTAGATCATGCTGAATTGGTCCCTTAGTTTGTGCCCGGCTGCATTTACACTTATTTTTTTGAAAATTCAGACTTTTTTTTAGAGATCGCTGCCCAAGTAGAGAACTAACTTATTCGTTGATCGCCCCTTTTTTCTAATTTTTAATTGATCAACCCCAACACAGCATGCTACCAGAAGACGTGACAGTTTCTGTTGTAAGAAGTATTTATTCCATTCATAAGAAGAACGAATGGACAATTCTTTAATTTCAAAATAGGTGTTCCCGAGAATGCGATACGTAACGAGAAAAATAATGTAAATATGTTTTTTAAAGTTTTGATTTCGGATTTGAATACAAGAAATAGCCTCGTGTCAGATGTAAAAGAAAATATTTTTGTACAATTAGATCATGTCCAGAAAAACAAGATTTTTCGTAAAAAATAAGATGTGTTTTTTTCCAAAGAAAAAATCTCCGGTTTGTAAAAAAAAAAAAATAATTTTAACAGTAAAGAACTCTCAAATCATTTTTCTTACGAATGGAATAAATACTTCTCAACCCTCCCCCCACCAAAAAAACAACACAATTCTCATATAAGTTTAGAGCGTTTTTTCTCATCACGAATTGCTTTTCGTCCAGAGTTTGCTAGCAGGATTAGCAAAAATGGCCGACATACCTGGCATAAGAAGTAGTACCTGTATTTTGATCTATTTTCCTGCAAGCTTAGTCTAATCATTAATCTATTTTCCTGCAAGTTTAGTCAAGATCATACAAACTTGGATTTGTACGACAAAAAACATCTGGCGACCCTGAAGCATACACACGCCTTTAGACCAGAGGTCTCCAACCTTTATATTACCACGGACCAGTTTAATATTGACAATATTCTTGCGAACCAACTGACGGGGTTTTAATCACGACCGGAATATAGGTCATAAGTCATTTGTTTTGTTTCTATAAGATCCAAGAAGATGGATTTATTTTTATTTTCCAAAGAAAATAGAAGTATATTGATATAATATATAATTGTTTTCTCGTAGCCCGGTGGCAAATGCTTTGCGTTCCAGCACAGGTTCCGCGGCCCCGTGGTTAGGAACCACTGCTCTAAACGAAACAAAGTGGAATCAAAGGAGAGAAAAAATACGGTCAATTTTAATTCCTTATATCATATCCAGATGTGGGTGCTTTATGCAAAACGTCTGGAACGAATCAGGCCCCTGACAAGATGGCAGGTGGCCAATTAGCACCGAGATTTTGCTCAGCACCAAGACAAGGAAGCTAAAAGGTGGGCGGAAAAAGAAACTGTTTCTTGGCACACAATACAGGTATACCCCGCTTCTCAGAAATTTTCTTCACGCATTTTTTTCTCTTTCGCGAAATAACATACGCGGGAACACGCACACGTCGTCGTCGTCGTCATCATCATCATCATCATCATCATCATCATCATCATCATCATCATTCTTTTAACGTACGTCGTTGGACATAGACCTTCCTTAGGATTCACCACCATTCTCTATCATGGGCGTCGCAGAGCTAGTATTTTCTGAATTTGTCTAGTTCATCTCTCCATCTTGTATTCTGTCGGCCTCAGTTTTGCATGTGATCTCTGGGGATCCATGTTGTGAGACGTGATGTCCATCGGTTGTCTTTCATTCTTGCAACATGGCCTGCCCATTGCCATTTGAGTTTTTTTTAAATAGTTTCTATGATGTCACGAACACCTGTTTTCTTCCTTATATACTGTGCTGTCTTGCGATCTCTCCATGTAAGGTTGAGCATGATTTTCTCATGTGCACGTTGCATTACATATATATATATATATATATATGTATATATATATATATATATATATATATATATATATATATATATATATATATATATATATATTGATGAAAATGACAATTGAAAGGTGCAAAGGTGATGCATCTCAAATTTTTATTTTATTTTATTGTTCCTTGAGCATGTCTGAAAGCATTTCGACGGGAGCCAGCCATCTTTTTCATAGAAAAAAAATTTTCTCCTCACCTTCTAATAGTCATTTTCATAAACATTCTGTAGGATTACTTCCCATTCACAACACAAACATACGTGCGCGCCCGTGCACACACACACACACACACACACACACACACACACACACATATATATATATATATATATATATATATATATATATATATATATATATATATATATATATGTGTGTTAGGAAATGGATGCACATGATCCGACAGAGTGAATATCAATTGCGTTATATTATATAGAAACTCTTATTTGAAATGATCTCCCATTGTTACAAGGTTAATGTATCACCCAGCCTAGCCCCCCCCCAACTCAATCCTACTCATGTATTTGGGACCAGTGATAAATTAAAGAACTAGGTTGAACTTCGAATTTGTTAGTGTTGGAAACAACAACAACAACAACAACAATAATAATAATAATAGTAATAAAGAATTTTATAAAAATCGTAGAATACTGTTAAATAGTTCTTGAAAATTCTGCTCGGTTCTATTGCTAGTATGGCATCGATTTGAGGACATTTTCATCTTTTCAAGAAAAGACAAATACGGCTATTCCCCCCTCTCTCTACCCCCTCTTCATATATTTATTCTCCCCTTATCCTGATCACCGTTGTATATAACACTCACGAATGCAATGTGCCCGTGCTTATAGCTTCGAATACCACGAGATGTCGATCTGACGTGACGAATCACCAAAATTATAATGTTATATTCAAGTCCCATGATCTGTCCGTCAAGGAGATGACTCATCAAGCCACCGACCGCACCTCCATCACCAAGATACATCGCAGTACACGTGGAAGATAATATGAAATAAATGAAACAACGTTATAATTTATGTATATAATTTCAATTTTGAATACGTATTTTTGATAAAGAGGTATTTTTATTTAATAGAATATACCCGTAAAAAATAACTATGTTATTTTTGTATGGGTCAGCTCCAAAGAACGCAAAGCTATTTTATTATCGAATATAGTAAAAGTTTCGACTTGAGCTGTTTTAACGAGTGAACAGACATGAAGTCTTGAGTGTTTCTATGGCGTAATCTCCATTGTTATGTCACCATAGGAAGGTTATAACAGGAATTGGTCAATTCTTTCCCCAATTCAATATTATCTCTCAGACATGAATGAATTATGGCGAGTTCACTATGGGCATTAGGTCAAGAGGAGACATGATATAAAAATTTGAAAAAATGAAAGGCATTAACAAAACCCTAGCCGAAAAATCTTCTAAAATGAATAAAAGAAAATATATATGTATATAATGAAAACATTGCAGAAAAAATTCAAGAAGGGAATTCATTTAAAAAAGAGTTGTCAAAAATTGGAACAAATCGATGGATCAAGACCCAGGGAAAATAGAAGTTAAGATAGTGAACAGCTTTAAAACTGAATATGACCATTACACCACTAACGAAACAATATCTTTTGAGAAAGACAAATAACAAACCCTAGAACAGAAAACGAGATGTAAGAACAAATATGGGCAAACATTTTTAACATTTAATATACCTTATCTTATCTTATATCAGGAACGTTAATGCTGTCGGATGAATTGATAAACAGACAAAATAATTTGCATATTTGCCAATTATATGTTTAGATAATAATAATATCAATTTATAAGAATAATTTTGCACAAACAAATTATTTAGAAACATTTAAACAGATGTTGGCTACTCGTTTAGTGACGTCTTTTGGGTAACAAAATGAATAAATTATGTTTAAAAAAAGTATAAAATCTGGCTTCAATTACTTTTTTATACGAAAATTATTTCTCCGCTGATATTTTGCCCACCTTTAATGTCTGGCCTCATCAGAGCGAACTTCTTTTGTTGGCATCCTCATAACTCTCTTTACGATAATGTCTTCGTGGGGTTACTTGGTTCAAAAGTGTATATTCCTGCCATTGGAACGAATTGGTTTTGTAGTATCATCTTTAGGTAACAAAATCAATAAACTATACTAAACATCGAATTTGACTTCGATTCCATTTGTTTACTATAATTATCAAGTAACGTTGCCCAGCAAACCATCCGTCCAACCAGCCAAGTGAGCTACAGATTCTTCACTCTTCGTTCGTACGTGCGTGTGTGTCTGTGTGCATCCCAAAGCGCTCCTGGTCACATTCTTTGGGCTACAACCATGAAAATCTGCATGAGTACACCAAGGAAGTACCATCTGAAAACGTTTTCTGTTTTCACAAAAAAAGTGCTCTCTCTGGGGTATACGTGGTCATTTTGGACTAACGATGCACAAATCTTGTGCTGGTATCTTTTGGATAATTTTAGATAAAAGATCTATATTCTTAGATAAATTAGTTCTGGTGCACGTGTGATTTATTTATTACAGATATTGTTATTATTATGATTATCATTATCATCATCATTATTATTTTTATTATCATCATCATCATCATCATCATCATCATCATCATCATCATCATCATCATCATCATCATCATCATCATCATCATCATCATCATCATCATCATTCTTTTATCGTCCCTCGTTGGACATAGACCTTACAGAGGGGATATTCACTATAAATGAAAGTAACAGAGAAGAAATCATTATAAAAAGAGTTATGAATATACGAAAAAAAAAATGAGTTCGCCCTGACAAGGTCTGACGTAGAGGGGGGGGGGGTAAGATATCGTTCAAAAAAAATAATTTCCGTAAAGAAAAGGAATTTTCTGTGGCGTTGGCTATTCGGAATTTACACGTTTCGTTACTTCCGCTCTTTGGGTTCTACTCACTCCAAAAGGCATCATACATTTGCCACGTCGTATGTATTGGAATTGACCAACAGACCAGAAGCTGACGTCATTGCCAACTGACTCAATCTTTATTTCTTGAAAGCCCCCCTCCCCTCAGTAGAGGCTAAGATATTTGCCAAAGCAGCCATTTTTTTTTTTTTTTCAAAATTTCCGGATTTTTAAAGAACTCTTTTTATTCCAGGTACAGGTATACCTTGATTTTTGCGGCCAATTCGTTCTAGAATTTTCTGGACTGTTCGAGGTGATTTTTACAACTTATACTGAGGTTCATTAATTCATACAGCGATCATCATCATCATCATCATCATCATCATCATCATCATCATCATCATTCTTTTATCGTCCCTCGTTGGACATAGACCTTCCCCAGGATCCACCACAATTCTCTATCACGGGCGTTGCAGAGCCAGTATTTTCTGAATTTGTCTATGTGATCTCTGGGAATCCATGTTGTGAGTCGTGATGTCCATCGGTTGTCAGTCATTCTTGCAACATAGCCTGTCCATTGCCATCTAACTTTTAAAAATTAGATTCTATGATGTCTGGGACTCCCGTTTTCTTTCTGATATATTGTGCTGTCTTGTGATTTCTCCATATGAGGTTGAGCATGATTTTCTCATGCACACGTAGCATGCTTCTAAGTTTGCAGATCTGTGCTCTGGTTAGGTTCTATGTTTCAGCTCCATAAGCGACTATCGGGAGAATGCATTGGTTGTATACTCTTCTCTCTAGGATTATTAGGATCGTCTGGTTTTTGAAAGTTGAGCTAGCTCTGTCGAAGGCTCACCATCCTTAAGTGATTCTTCGCTTAATTTTCTCTTCTTTAGAGGATCTCATGGAGATTTGTTATCCTTAGTAGATGTAGTGGTCTACTTTCCCCAGTTTTTCATCTTCAATTTTGACAGTTATGTCCTTATTCTCAATGTGATTGTTGCGCGTAATTTTTGTTTTACTGAAGTTCATGTGTCGGCCGACTTTTTTGCTTTCTTCATTTAGTTAATCTAGCATTAGTTGGAGGTCATGTAGGTTCTCTGCGAAAAGGACGATGTCATCTGGAAATGTGAGGTTGCTCAGATTCGCTGTCTATTTTGATTCCTCTATTCTCCAAGTTCAGGTTTCGGAAAATCATCTCGAGGCAGGCTGTGAAGAGTTTGGGTGAGCTGGTATCACTTTGTCTTACTCCTTGGAAGTTAGGAGGGTTCAATGTTGCCTGATGAAGGTACCATATCGCATCAAACCCTGCATCAACCATAACCGCTTTTTTCTGTGTAATTAGTATTACATGATGATATCATAAGTTGGTTGACATGCTTTCTGAAATTGAAACTGACACAATGGAATGAATCTTCTCAAGGATGAACATTTAATAACCATGACACGGAGAGCGAGTCATGTCTGTTGTTATACTTACTGATATCTCATCGTTAAAAACGTTTTTAGAGTAACCCACGTAAGTAAGCCCTGTTTAAAAAAATGAATGATGTATTGTATAAAATAATATCAATACACAATACACGTAAAACCTTATATAAAATGACGAACTATATGTTTGACATCAACTATATTATAAGAAAGGGAGGTGGAGTTTGATCAACATAGCTGGGGTGCCATGTTAATATAACTGTTTTGTTTTTAAAATCCCCGAAATAGTTACATGGTAAACAACTGATGATCCCAACAAGAGACAATTTATACATTGTACAATAATAACAGAGTATAGGAGAAACAGGAAAAGATAAACACTGAAGAAAATTACATAAATTGCACTGGCAGATATTGGGATTTGAGTGACTGAAGTGACACACAGAAATGTTTTTAGTGCTTAGTGTTTAAAGCTGTAAAGATTTATATATATATATATATATATATATATATATATATATATATATATATATATATATAATTGTAGAGACAATCTATTTCGGAACATATCTCACCCGGCAGACGAAATATGTTTCCAAATAAATTGTTTCTATAATTATCACATTCTATCGGACATAAACTAATGATATATATGTGTGGGTGAAGTGCAGCGTGTGCAAGGTCGAACCGACCTTTTGAAGCAAGAGTTAGCATCATATGGTCCGCCGAAGTAGCACTGATAGGAGCGAGGCCCCTTCGTCGTAGGTTTGACAGGAGTTTCCTGAGCCAACTGTGAGGGTCTGCCGCCCCCTTTGTGGGATCGTTCCGATGGTATGGCTGATATGTGTAGTCATCAACAGGAGGTGGACACTCCATGGATCAGATGACCGAGCTGGTTGTAAAGTTCTGTTATCACCTCTGGGGAGTAACCCGACAGTATGCAATATGCCAGTGTGGATTGAGACCAAAGTCCGGGTTACAGCCCTTGGGGATTAAACGAGTCTGTATACACGTTCAAACTCCCTTCTCCCCTCTCCTTTTCTGCCAACACATTCTCCTCTGACGTCATTTATTTTAAAGCGGGTCAAACAAGGCCTTTCTCCTTCTTTTTTCTTTCTTTCTTCCTTCCTCCCCTCCTCTTCATATACATAGTTGTCCCCTATCCCTACCACCTTTGTCTTCTTCGCAGTTTTTTTTTAACATCCTATTTATAATTCTTTTCACAAATACAAGCCAATTCTCGTCCTGGGTATGGAGCAAGATTAAAGAAAAAAGCTTGAATTGATTTGTTGGTGGCGTAAACAATAACAAAAAAACACAACAACATCAGTGATAATAACAATAGCAATACATAATACAGATTGAATATCTCTTATCCGAAATGCCTGGGACCAGATGTATTTCGGATACTGGAATTTTCCAGATTTCAGAATATTTGCATACTCAAAATAAGGTGAACATAAACGCTTTCTCCTTTTACTGTTACTCATATAAGTATCTGCAGTCTTTTTGACATTTTCAACAATTTATCCGTACAGATAGGAGAATGAGCAAAAATAAAGTGATTAATTCATGTAGGTCGGGTTGTGACAATAATTTGTTTGATTGGGATTTGTTTCGTCTTTTTCTGTTCGTGGTGTAAATATAGATTTACGTTCCTGAAGAGTTGAACAAAGATAACTAAGCTTTTACTTTAGTCTGAATGAGTTAAATGCCCTGGATATCGGCGTCGTCTCTCGTCTTTGAATCACATTACCGAAAAATCAAGTACGGAATTTTCCTCTTGTGATGTAATAATGGCCTTTACAAAGTTTCAGATTATCAGGACATTCCAGTTTTCGGGGCTTCAGATATGGGGTACTCAACTTGTATTGATAAATAATAATTATGAACACAGCAATAAAGTGTAGAATAATGGTAAGTACTTAGCTATGTATGTATACATGTATATGTTAACATGCACACACAAATATATGGAGGTAGTAATTTGACAATGTGGGAGTGAAAGATTTGTCCGAATACCTTACATCCACCCCCATATATATATATATATATATTTATATATATATATATAAGTCGCATTATATCATATTGAAATTCTATCTGAAATGATTTCCTGTTTTTACACAACGAATGTATCATTTGGCCTAGGCAACGTAAATAGAATAAACAATTAAAGAAAATGGGGCTACTACAGGAATCGAACCAGCAACCAATAGGGTAGCTACTTCAACGTAGCGTTGCTCTTACCATTTGGCTAAACAGTCGTCGGTAATGCAAAGGCCAAAATAACTGTTCCAACTCCAAATTCGTCTTTTTGCTTATTCACGGTCTATGTCTGCTCTGTTTGTTTCTTTCAACACTACAGTTATGCTGTTGAGAATTGGGTATATGATTTTGTTATACTTGACTTCTCAGTAATGTTCATCATGATGTCTATCTAGGTCACTGCTCGGTCGTGAGACCAAATTCTTTCTCTGCTCCCTAAGAAGCACTTATATACAGTTATGCTTGTAAGACAGCAATTTCCCACTGCTTCCCGGCACTCTGATTTTCCAAAGAGCCTCTTCTCATCTTGAAATATAAATTTGTTACAGTTAATATAAGATTATCTGTGTAGCAGTCGATTATGTTGATAAGCTTAACACTGGAGATTAAGATTAACAGTACCTTAAGCCTTTGGGATGTTGCATGTTTTTTCTTGTTCCATGTTTAGGCTCTGTGGTGAGTCTTATGGGGGATGCACTGGTTGTAGAACCTCCTTTTAAAGACCGACGATATCTTCTTATTCTTAATGATCGAGTTTATTCTACCGAAGCCTTAATTTATTCTCCGCCCAATCGTGAAAAAAAAACAAACCCTGTCAGACCATCAAGAAAGCCTACGTCCAACAGAGTACTTGAAATGTCTGATGCTGTCGAAGCCTTTGGCTAACGTGTCACGAATACAAATATTCATACAATCGATCTTCGTCCATCAACGATTCGGGTATATAAGAAACCATCACCCTAAACTGTAGCTCAAACTGCCAACGTAGGTTTCTTCATTTATCAAGTGAGTCTGGTGTGCATACAAGCTGTGCTAATGGAGCTAGAGGGCTGAACATTTTTTAAATTACTCTTTATTATATCTAAAAATGTTCTGTTTTCTGAAAATTTACCCCCCAAATGGGTTTAAAAGGTAGTGTTCAATTCACGATGTAAGTTTAGGCTAAATTGGTTTATTCATTTTGTGTATGACAGTGTTCACGTTTTTTCTTTGGGGTGGGGACGGACTCTTTTCCAGTGTTCACCATTCAACAAAAGAAGAGAGAAGTAACTTATTCATTAACCACCCTTTTTTTTCAATCTTTTAATTGATCAACCCCAACATGTTTGTTGTTAAAGACCTTGGTTGTGTAACTGTTTCTTTTGAATGACTAATCAGGCCCATCCTTTCTTCATCCTAGTGGAATTTATTGAATGTTAAGGAAAAGTCATTTTACTGCCTCAGAAGAAAATTTAGAAGTGCAAAAATTTATATGAGTAGGTTTTTTTCCCTTTTTTCTTGACTGAAGTTTTTAGAGAAAAAAAAAGTACAAAATAAACGTTTATAGGCAAAAATAGAAAAAAAAAAGAAAAATGTAATGAAGAGAATAAAAGAATGAAAGAACAAATAAGGGAAAAGAAGAAGAAAGGAAAGAAAGACGAAACGACAGAAAGAAGAGAGAAAAATGAGAAAGACAGAAAAGGTTTACGCTGTACATCCGCGTACCTCCCCACAATTGCCACCAATGCTGCCTCTTCTTTGTTTTCAAGGTTCAAACCAGGGTTTCTCAACTTTTTCATCCCTATCATTCGCTGCATTCTCGGTGACTCTAAAATGACATTTTACTGACGTCATTCATTACGTGATCCTTGTTCTCGATGCTTTTTTGCTAGGTTCTCAATATTTGGATTGATATTTGTGAGTTTTAGTCTCCTTGTCTGCATGTATCAGTCCTTCGTTGATACCAATTGCACTGAAGCCACATTTAACTAAATATAAAGTTGGAAAGCACAGCAGTACTTTGCCCATCCAGACTGCAAGTTGTATTTGATAGCTACAATTCAATCATTCCAGCTCCTTCGAATTTTTATTTGTATTCATCGTTGCATTTTAGTTTAATAAATTCCTCTTGGATGTTTTCACCGACAGATGCAGTACACGTAGTTTGATTTCAAAAGAAAATGAATCAATTAATCGGCTTTTTAGTTCTCCTTTCACTGACAATATTTTTTTTTTTTTGCGTTCATATTACGTAGGTTTGTCAGAACCTTGTTGGACTGGATCTTTTGATTATTGTATGTGGAATAGTCGGACTATTTCCTTCGTCTATGTTGTTCTTTTTTTCGCAACGTTTCCGTACCCCCAAGGCCTCCTTCTGCTTCAGAAAAAAGAATACCTGAAGAAGGTCAGAGGGTACGCAGTCGAAACATTGGGGGAAAATTAAAAAAAAGAACAACAAAAGTCATGAAACACGGAGGCAGCTACTGAAGCTTCCACATTTCTGGATTTAACTTAAAACGAAAGATCGCCTATTGTTTAGCAGTCGCTGTCACAAACTGACAAACAATCTGATAAGTCGACGTAGCAAATACCTCACACCCTCTCCATAAAGCATCTTCCACCCCTTCTGTGAAAAAGAAATGCTCGTAATCAGATGTCGCTTAAGTGAGGAAGTTAAAGAAGGAAAGAATGATGTCACTGTAATTTCAACAGAAAGTTAACACGTACTTTGTCAAACTCTCAGAGTTTACTTAATTATTGCAATTTGTCAGGCCTGGAATTCAAGATGTCTTTACATGAATAAGAGAGAGTGTGAAAAAGAAAGAGTGATGCCATGACGTCATGTCGTGTCAATTCGCATTTCCGAGTTCTCGGTATTTTCTCTGTAAACATTGAATTTCTGTTCTAAAAATATTGTTTTTGTAAAATAACAAGTATATATATATAATTCATTTTTCTTCACGGTGAAGTTGACTTCCGATTAAGGATGTTATTAAAAGAGTTAGTATAATAATAGAACCATTGAACAGTATAAAAATATAAAAATTTAAAAAAGGTAGTAGATATTAGTCCGAAAATTTTATTTATAATTACAAATAAATTGCGATTTTCAGTTTTGCTTCCGTTGCCCGAGGGTCTAGGGCGTTCTCCAAGTCCTTAGAAGATTTTGGGATCAAATCCAACAGGGAACAGGTTTTTTTCTTCTTTCCTGAACACACGTGTTTTTACTTAATTTCAAGTCAACTTGAAAATAAAGTTAGCCACAAGAAAAGAACTAGCGCATGTATGGTCTTACTTACAGGCTTGTTATGATAAAAATTAATCTGTACGTGACAATCCATCGGATAAACCATTAGGTTGAGTGGGCTTTTCCTTTTTTTCCTTGCTTTCGGCGCTTGAGGCTGATTAACCATTAGACTGACTAGGCTTTTTTCTTCCTTTTGTTAAACTCTTACTATTGTAACAATGACAGATGACAATGACGAGAAGAAAAGGAATGAGTGACTTCATGCATGAATGACGGAAACATAGTGACGTACGTAAAAACTGATGACGAATTCACTCCCACTTTTAAAGGCTAATTTGGATTTAAGTTAGCAAATCCCATTTACAGAAACTATTGACAAAAGAGTTCAAAAGAGACACGTGATTTTGTAATATTTTCAATATCTGAACGGGCCAATAAACTAATTTCAATTAAAAAATTGAAAATATTTTCGATAAAGTAAGCAATATTCCAACAGAATAAAAAGTCACATTTTATTTACTAATAATGTCATATATTTCCTGGATTTTACATATACGTCTGGAGAATGTAGATGTTTCGTAAGAATTTTTTTTACTTAATTTCAAGTCAACTTGAAAATAAAGTTAGTCACAAGAAAAGAACTAGCGCATGTATGGTCTTACTTACAGGCTTGTTATGATAAAAATTAATCTGTACGTGACAATCCATCGCCTCCCCCCTTTCTTTGCCTCATTTGGAGTGATACTGCTCCTGTTCAGAATGACTGGACTAAAAAATAATAGAAAACATTCATAAAATGTTAGCAAAAAGATTAATGTCATTAAGATGAGTTTGTTTTTTTTTATCACCGAAACATCTACTTTTTATTTGTTTATTTATATCTATTTGGCATGAATACTGCTCTCCACCCTTTTCCTCAATGCTAGGCCAGATGGAAGGAATTAAATGGCTTCAAGAGAAATTCTCTGTCAAATGATTATCAGAGAATCCGAAGTGCGGAAGGCAATGTCGTTGATGATCGAGGCCAGTAAAAAATGCACATAATGTTTATATAATTCCTTACTTTCCCCCCTTTTTTATCGTCAAGTCACACACACACACACACACACACACACACACACACACACACACACAGTGAGTAAAGTGTTGTTTTTATAAAATACTTATTTCTAAAAATATTGCTAGTATATATTTGTATATGTGTGTATATACATATGTATATATGTAGGCACGGGCACAAACACACATATACATATATGCAGGTGTACGTGTAAGTGCATCTGTGTGTGTGTGCTACGGAATATAGGATGCAATAGACAGGTGTCACCTGCTGGCCAACTATAATAGTCAGTTGTAAGTTAGTTAATCATCTCACCTCGAAGGTGGAATGCGACATAGTTGATTGAAAGTAGAGGACCACACGCGTAGGGCAAGGGCAAAATCCCCCATGGCCAGTGTCAAAAAGGAGTCTGAAATATCCTTTCAACCCTCCCCTAATTGTACAATGGGGAGGTGCTGTCCCGGTGTCCGTGTCATAAGAACTGGACGTAGTACACTTTTTGGCAATCCCCCGGACGAACTTTGAGCCGGGGAAAATAGTTGTAACATGTATGTCGATTCAGGGCCTAATTCTCATATAAACTTGATTTATGGGTAGCTCCACTAGACCCTTACCGTTCTTCTTCAATACAGAACTTATATGTATAGATAACACGTGCACACACATGTGCATTTTATGTCTTTGCACTCACTTAACTATGAAATGTGTGTCGGCAACAAGGCTGTCAGTTTAGGCAACAAGGAAAGTCCGAACTTCATCGAGATTTATTCAACGCAAGTATTGTGTAGCGCCCCCATATTTTTAGCTGAGAATTAAATACGAAACCCTCCTTTTAGCTGAATATTAAAAACGTCACCTCCTACGTCAACCCCCTATAAAATCCCTGAACACACATGTGCAATCGATTATTGGCGCCGGTACTTTTAGCCGGTTACGCGTTTTTTGCCCCCGCACTTCTAGCCTCTTACTATCTCTCCCCCACCCCAGATCGGTATAATTTCGCTGGCTTCCCGTTGAGATATCCCATATGTGCATCTACTCACCACGAGCTCTAAACACGTATACACCTCTAACTCTCATGAATGAAATAGTGATGCTTTTCACTACCTGATAGTCACGACGATCTGTCTCCTAATTCTCGTTACTTTAGGAAGCGCGCATGAATTTGACTCCATGTGTTCTCTGTCTTACATAGTCTGTCCGTTATGCGTTTTCCAGCGTCGGAGAATGTCCCCCAAGTTGCATACGCAACTTGATAATAAGGCATACACACTGGACCCGGTCTTCATAACCATTCCTTGGTACGCTCCAAGCCTTGTAGATTCAAAGCAGTTCAGGCAATTCCACTTCGACTCCGACGACTGCACTATCATGACAGCAAAGCTCCCATCTTTCACCTAGTGTCTATCTCTCGTTTTCTCTCTTCTCTAACACAACCGATCATATCAATGTTATCAACATTTCCAATACAGTCATGTATCGTCATAAATGTTCATGTATTAAATATACATTTTACTTGTTCATGTATGTGACCTTTTACTTTGTTTCATCTTCATGTTCACGTCTATACTTGGCGTGGATTCTTTCCATACATCTCCCCTCCTCCTGGAACATTTTCACTGGTGTCCACGTAGGCCATAAGGCACCCATTCTTCAACCAGAACTTTATAGCACAATATAAGAACAACATTTCTCATAATTGGAATTGAGCTATTCTTGCAGTAGAGGTTCAGCCTTGTACCACAATAGAAATCTGGTATTGAACCTCTGCCTCCAGGCTAGTTCGATTTCTAAATTTGATGCAATTCCAATGCATGCGTTTGGTAAATCTTTGAGATAAGATTATCTCCCCTTGAAAGTCCAATCTCACGACCCTGGCCAGCGAAATGGAAGGAGACAACATTGTAAGACAAAATAATCCATAATTAATTTTCTATTCATATTTTCTTTTGTTTCAAATACTTAATCTAATAGAAGAAAAATACCACAACTAATGTGCGTAAAAAACAATAAGAAATATGATCCTGAACAATCAGGGAGGGATGAATGATGAGTTTAAGGATTAGATTTGATCTTCTTTTAGCTATAAGAACTTTAGTAGCTCAGTCGATTGAGCAGAGCTGTATGTAGACAGGTTCCCAAGGTAAAAGAGACGGGAGTTAAAGCTTTGCTTAGGGCTTATTCTTTACTGTTAATTTTCGATCAACGCTGTTTATTCACTATCGTAGAGTGATGGTCTAGGTAAATTGCGATAAAAATTAATTAGAAAATTTAGGATGAAAGCAAATAATAATAATGGTTGACAAAGAGTCAGAAATTTGTCCATTACATTTGATAAGGGCAATTGAAATCAAGATGAAAGGGATACTATCAAATATGAATAATGATATATCTAAGACGTTCAGACTACTTAAGACAATTACTAATTGGAGTAAAAGTCAGAGAAGATGATAGAAATGCTGATAAAATAAATTGATAATAAATGACAATGCTTGATCTAAAAAATTCCGACAACACAAGACTATCACTTATTAGGTGTAAAGCAAAAGAAATGATAGGAAAAAATACTTGTCAAAATTAATAATAACTGACGATGCTTTTCATCTAAAATATTCAGACCACGTAAGACCATCAATTCTAAGATGAAAGAAATACAAGTAACGAATTAATAATGGTTGACTGCCTCATCTAGGTATAATTGAAGAAATCGATGCGCGATTACTCGACTGCTGGCCATTGATTGTATGAAGTTGACATTCGCCTTATATATTAGTCAACACAGTGCTGCATCGAATTTAAAATTGTTTGTGTCGGCCGTTATTGAGATATTTGATACAAATAGATGAAAAAAAAAATCAAGATTATAGACCTCCTTTCAATTTCTGTGATTTATCTCCCTTGACTTTCGCTCTTCAGAAATATCTAAATTTAGATATAAAATACCTAAATTGTCAACACTGTAGAGACGTAATCGAAAAACTTCGAAGCTGTAGTTTCATACAACGGTCGGAAAATTATTTTAAAAGAAATTTATGACAGGCTTTTCGACACACGGTGAAGTCCAACACTTCCAAACATGTACTTTTGGAATAATTAGCAATGTGCATTTGACGTCAGTCACGCTTATGTCATCTGTATCGTCTGGGGAATCAACTTGGTAAAAAATAGAATTTTATATTACAGTAAAATTTTATTGAATACATATTGATATATATTGTATGTAAACAAGAACTTGATGCAGAACATGATATGATACAATGCAACTGCCAGTTTACTTAATTAATTCAGTCATTTGACAGCAAGGGGTTAATTAGTAATCAATAGTAAACGATGCTTCATCTAATACAAGAAAAAGAATAAACCTGCTACATTTTAATAAAAATATTAATATTATCAAAGAATTTTTTTCCAATCGATTTTTTTCAAGTCAATCCCCGTTGAAACGTCGAAAATAAAAATAAATAATCATTGCATCAAAAATGAAAGGAAAAATATCGTCTGAAATGCAATTTAAGTGTATGTATTAGTTATAAACACTGTTTAGTTTGCTCCCTTTTTTCTTTCTTTCTATTTTTTAAACCCCGAAGATTGATTAAATAAATGAATAGTAGTCTGACGTAAAAAATAAATGATTTCTTTTTCTCTCTCTTTCTTATATCACCCTCGTATTAAGGTAACAGCTTTCTTTCTTTGTTACGAACGCTATCTATCTCTCTTTAACCACCCTCTCTCCGGGTCACTTACTCCTTACAAAGACCGTCAATCTGTTCAAATGTAGCCTCAACATGTAACATAGTATTTGACTGTCGACTGAGTAAACCTACGGAAGCAGCGTCCATTCTGATTGTCTGCCACGTAACAGCAAGGCTGCGTAACTGATTCTCGGGATATGCAAAATAGCTGGATACTTTCCGGACAGACCATGCGTTAATGTTTGAAGGAGTAACGATGATCAATACGGAAAACGGAATCGGCGACCTGAGTTCGAATTTTGTCTGAGACTGCTTATGTTCACCTGGTACCGATGCTTTTGAGAAATGCGTGCACTTAACCCTGTGCCCTGGCTCATCGTGAGATATCTCGATGAAATATCTCGTTGCAGGCATGTTACGATGGTTTTCGAGGAATAGCGGGTGTAGGTATGTACTTGGACAAACCATTCTCCCCAAATTACCCTATCTGTTCGAGCCACGGTAGTAAAAAGCCGTTACACCCATAGTCTGCTTTGACAGTGACCAATGAAAGAAAGAGTATGGAAAAGTGAAAGCTGCGGAAGGAGGATTGAGAGGGTGAAAAAGAGAAAGTGAGAAGGAAGAGAAGGGACGAGAAAGGGAGAAGGAGAAAGTGGGATCAGCAAGAAGTGGTCCGTACGGTCTCTATCCTCCCCCTAATCCCGATCTCCTCCAGTCTCTCCCTCAGCGTTTGGGGGACAGTTCCTAGTGCTCCCACTATGACCGGTTCTACCCTGGTTTTCATGTTCCACATTTTCCTTAACTCCCTTGCTAGGTCCTGGTATTTTTCCCTTTTTTCACCCTCCTTCTTTTTTACTCTATGGTCTGCAGGCACAGCAACGTCTACTATTTGGCAGGCCTTCCTTTTTTTGTCTACTATTACTAAGCCCGGCCTTCTTGCCTGGATGAGGTGGTCAGTTTGGATGTCAAAGTCCTACAGTAGTTTGTGGTTGTCATTCTCAAAAACTGCCTCTGGCTTGTGCTGATACCACTTTTCCCCATGGTTGAATCCCATTTGTTTACTTAGTTCCCAGTGTATCATCGTTGCTACTCTATCGTGTCTGTGCTTATACTCCTTCTGGGCGAGCTGACTACATTCACTAGTTATGTGGTTTACTGTCTCATCTCTTTCACCGCACATGCGGCATTTGCTGTTTGTCTGTGTTCTGTCGATTTTTGCTTTTATGTAGTTTGTCCTTATGCTTTTGTTTTGGGCTGCCATGATGAGCGATTCTGTTTCTCTCTTAAGGTTTCCCTTTCGTAACCACATCCATGATTTCTCGTCTGCTATATCTTTTATCTGTCTTTTAAACTCGCCGTACAATTTTTTCCCTTCCCACTTTTCTTTTCTAGTTTGCTGTACTGTTCCATTGTTTTCTACTTTATTGTTTGTTGCACTATCCCTCGCGCTCTTTATGATTTCTTCACTATTTGTTTGCACATATCTATCTAGGACTACTTTAGCTCTCTGGACACAATCTTCTATGCTGATGAGCCCCCTACCACCTTCTTTTCTCTTAACGTATAGTCTATCTGTATCATCCCTAGGGTGTAATGCTTTATGCATCGTCATAAGTTTCCTTGTTCGCCTATCCATTGATTGGAGCTCTTCCTTTGTCCATCCTAGGAACGGTCCTGTATACCTAACTACTGACACAGCCCAGGTGTTCATTCCTTTTATTAGATTTCTGCTGTTTAATTTGGTTTCTAATATTTTCCTTATCCTTCTGAGGTATTCTCTCTTTATTTTCTCCTTCATCTCTTCCCGTTTTATCGTGTCACATTCAAGGACACCTAGGTACTTGTATCGGTCTTGTGCGGTCAATGCCCTAATCTTGCTGTTGTCCGGGAGTTCAATTCCCTCAGTCATTGAAAGCCTTCCTTTGTGCATCACCATGATTGCGCATTTTTCTATCCCAAACTCCATTCCTATGTCCTCACTATATTCCCTTACTTCGTTGAACAGAGTCTCAAGCTCTCCCCTGTTTTTTGCGAACAATTTTATATCATCCATGTACATTAGGTGGTTGACCTTTCCTTTTGTTTTAGAGAAGTGGTATCCTTTGCTGTTTTTCAGGATTCTGTTGAGCGGTATCATTGTTAGAACAAATAATAGTGGGGACAACGAGTCTCCTTGGAAGATTCCCCTTTTTATCTCTACCTCGGCTAGTTTGTCCCCTGCGGCTGTCAAATCTACTTTCCAGTCTTCCATCGAATTACCAATGAATTTAACCACCGGTTCGCTAATTTTGAACATTCTAAGGCATTCGAGTATCCAGCTATGTGGAATCATATCGTACGCTTTTTTGTAATCTATCCATCCCATTGCGATATTCTTTCTCCTTTTCCTCACTTCTCTTAAGATCATCTGGTCTATGTAGAGTAAATCATTTGCCCCTTTGGTTCCTATCCTACACCCTTTCTGTTCTTCTGGTAGTAGTCCCCTTCTATCCATTGACATGTATATTCTCTCTGCTATTTGCCCGGTCAGGATTTTCCACATAAGTGGTAAGCACGTGATTGGTCTATAGTTGCTTGCTACGTTCCCCTTTTCTGGGTCTTTTTGGATGAGGGTGGTTCTGCCTTTAGTCATCCATTCTGGTGCCTTGCCTTCGTTTAGACAATTTTGGAGTAGGTGAGTGAGTCTGCCGTGTAACGTGGTGAATTTTTTGAACCAATACCCATGGATCCCGTCGGGACCCGGTGCTTTCCAGTTGGCTACTTTCCTAAGAGTATGTTTCAATGTGGTTTCATTCAGTACTATTGGTTTATTATTATTATTATTATTATTATTATTATTATTATTATTATTATTCCGTAATTTTGATTACTCCAACAAATATTTTCAGAAAATCAAAAGCTCCCGAAAAATACAGTTTCAAAAGAAATTATGCGTTTCATGTTTCTCCATAAATTTCTGATAATTTCATAATTTCCAGAATAAACATGGAATCCTCATTAAATAATTTCTCAAACTTATCCGGTTGCATATTTTGTATTTTATTAAACGAGCACAGTTTGACTGGATTTATTTAATCTAAATGGAGTTTCATTGGTTTTGAGTTACAAAACTGCACCAACCACACACCTGCATTACATACCTATCTACATACTCTCTATATGTAGTGCATGAAAAAACTTTAAACTCAACTTTCCCAATTCAAAGACAAAAATTTCAAATTATTTCGCTGTTCAAATATTTCGAGTCAATGAATCATACGTATATTTGACCTGGTTAGTCGTATGCATAATTACTTTAAAATTGTTTTGAAAAAAAGTTATAATTTACTGTTCAGATTAGAGATATCAATCGATTACTTTCACAAAATTTTAAACTCATGGTTAATTTCATTGTTCTTTTGGTAATCTTAATGTGTTTTGTATATCTTTGTTATCTTCATATATCGGATTTTTTGTTTATCTTCGTTTATTGTTGATACTTTGTTGTATCATCATTACTATGAATTATGAAAAATCCGATTTTGTATGCTTTGAAACAAACGATTGAATAATTCATCAGACACTCCATTCCAAGCTGCTAAGACAGCAGTTATGAGTTCCTTCACCGGATCAAATTGCCTTACACCTTCAAAAAACTTTCTTGCCAACCATCCCCATACGTTTTCAAGGATGTTGAATTCTGGGCTGTTGGTTGACCAGACGAAAGCGTTTAAAGCTCTCGGAGAAATCATTGTACGAACTCTTAAAGCAGCATCCTATTGAAACATGAATCGTTGGCCACCAATTCGAACAAACGGCAGCTGCTGAGTTTGCATTAGTTAGCATATCCTCATTTCTGTTAAAATTTGTTGAATCATTTTTACCTCATTAATTACGGGCAGTGTTTGTAAATGATCAAACTAGAAAATTGCTAACAATAATGAATTTCAAAGAATTTTCCGGTTGATTGAACTCAATCTTGTCGTTTATATTTCAGCTGGTCCCTTCTACGACCTTCTTCAAGAAGGAGTTCAATTGTCAAAAAATAAAGCTCTTTGAATGTTAATGACTATTCCAAAAATTGCCGCCGTCAAATAATGGAATGGGTTTAAAGTTTTGTGGTGAATATATACATATATATATATATATATATATATATATATATATATATATATATATATATATATATATATATATATATGGGGGGTTGCGTCTGAATTCATGTACGTGAGTCCACCCTAAGATACACATGTATGTTATTCTGCTTCCACTGAATGTTCACATACACACGCCCACTCATGCCCCCACCCCACATGCTTGAATATTTGTTTGATAAACATCTGCGCCACCGTAGAACTCACCAAATCCACACGGACACCTGCAAGCAATCATATTGTTGGCTTTAAAGCCTCGTAAAAGGAATTCAATTATTCAGATGCATAATAACCCAGATTGAAAATATGCACTCGGAAAAAGGTGCGTTAAAATGTAGGACTGCAAAAGATATACGTAAAGGGGTTAATAGACAATTGAATTCGAGTTTGTGTCCCAGATAAGAAGGAGATTTTTTTTATTATTAGCCCCCTTGCTAAAAATGTTATTGTTTAGTTAAGAGGTATAATGTGTTAAAAAAACATTATGGGCAATTGATTACAACGTAGAATTAAACTATGACAGTTGTAAAATATATTTTACTTGTCTCTGCACTGGACTGGGAGCTGCTGGTCGACTTGGGGAGGTAGCTCAGGTTTCTGGATCGAGTACTGACAATTTGGTTGAGGTCAGACTTCGTGCTGCCATCGGATTACTCGAAATAGGTCATCCTAATGGAGTTAAAGGTTCCCTAGGAGGAAAACCAGAGAAAGGAAAGGGTCAAAGTGTCGGGAACAAGTGGAGCAGTGCCGGAATGGGGGTTCCAGGGCCCGCTGTGAACCCATCGAAGAGGGTTGTATGGGCTTTGCCGGCCGATTACTCTGCAAAGCGTACTCTCTGCTTGGTATTAATGAGGCCTCAAAAAAAAAAAAAAGCCATCAAAGCTGCTATGATGAAGACTGCAGAGAGGGTCTCAAGATGGCTCTAGATCAGAAGGAGTAAGCTGTGGGCCAATGCCACTGGGACACAAGCCAGGGCTTGGTCAACCCTGCCCGGGTCACATGAGCGAGAGTGTCTCAGATCATCTTTACGTGTATCTAAGAAGTGCAAGAAGAGATTTCATTGTTTGTAAATAATCTGACGATCGTGAAGTTGTTCATAATTCACTGTCCAAGAGAAAACTTTAATAGAATAGACATTCAAGCACGGAAGTCAGACAGAATTACAAAGGCACATTTGTGCATCTAACAATCGAAAGGAGAAAAAGAAGTAGAAAGATTTATGTCAAACAGCAATCTCTTTTTTGTTGATTTCAAATTGTTTGGGATTAAACGTTTATACAACCAATGCATCCTCCCGATAGTTACTCATGGAGCTGAAACATGGAACCTAACCAAGAGACAGGCCTGCAAACTGAAAAGCATGCAGCGTGCGTATGAGAAAATGGAGAGATCACAAGACATCACAGGATATCAGGAAGAAAATGAGGGTCCGAGACATCATAGCATCTATTTGAAAACTCAGATGGCAATGGGCTGGTCATGTTGCAAGAATGGCAGACAACCAATGGATATCACAACTAACAACATGGATCCCCGGAAATCACATGCAAAACCGAGGCCAGCAGAATACAAGATGGAGGGATGAACTAGATAAATTCAGGAAATACTGGCTCTGATAGATAATATCTAATATCACATAATATAATATAGATAACATAATATAGTAATAGATAATGATAGAGAAATGTAGCAGATCCTGGGGAAGGTCTATGTCTAGCGACGGGCGTTAGAAGACTGATGATGATGATGATGATGATGATGATGATTTCTTGAAAGAAGTTGAAGAAAATTTCTATGCACGATAGAAATGTTCTGGTTCCTTAAAATATTATTTTTAGCCAAAAAATATAAAAAGGGCATAACCCTGACTAACCTTAAATGTAGTTGAACATGTCATATTGAGAAAGGCTCATTTCATCAAACCTCTATTTTTAGGAGCTTCGTAGAGCCACTTCAGTCTTTATCAACCTGTCATATGGCGACAGAGATCTTTCACTTATTCATCTCATTGGTTGGATAAAAGATTCACTTACATCATCATCATCATCATCATCATCAACAACAACAGCAGCAACAATAACAGTAATCTTTAACATCCGTCGTCGAACATAAACCTTTCAATGATTAGCCGCACGCAAGCAAAAAATATTTACAGACCTTTCAATATAATATATATATATATATATCGTTCGATAATTTACAAATATTGAAATTACTTTTAGTACTTTTTGA